>OX463843.1:3858245-3915107 GCA_949825065.1 Odontocerum albicorne
GGGTAAACAACCACAATTATGTGCGTAATGGACCCCTTCGATATACGGGCGACCTTACTTCCAATTTAGTAACAACAAAAATGCTATTTTTTTTATCATCAAATCTTATCAAAATGTTCTTAAAAGATAAATAAATATGTCTAAGAAAAACAACAATGAAAAAAATAATTCGTTCACTGAAAAAAAAAATCTTAAAAATCGTCGAATTTTCAGTCCATGAAATGAAAATACCCCCTTGACGTGTTCCTCGCGGGGAGCACGAACGCCTGTGATCTGATCTGTAGCATTCCTTTGTGCATTTTACGTAATGTTTAGTTTATCTCCTTTATTTAATAAGTCTCCTTAAGAGTAATGACTATTATTTATTATCACGAAAATTACTTGAATGTCATGTTTACTTGGTGGTGTAATCAAATATCAGTGGTTCTAAACAAAATACGAGTTTAAACTTAGAAATTAAAAAAAACGCCGAAATTGTGCCGCGCACAGGATTCGTGGAATTTGATTTTTAACGCGGTGTACAGATTAAATAATAAACAATTAAATAAATTCAGTACACTCACCCTTTATAAAGCTTCCCATAGTACTTCCATTTGACGTTATTGGAAAGCCTTTATAATATAAAGGTGGCCAACCTTTTCAGCAGCCGGGCCAGATTTTAGAAATGAGATTTCCTACCGGGCCATACAACAACATTTCTTTTATTATTCAAAGCAAACAAGTAATATATTGGTTTTTTAAGAAGATATAACAAAAATGAGAATCAAACATATTTATTAGATTAGAGTTAGGCAATACAAAAATAATAATAAAAAATAAACAAAATATAATAAATTTTAGTGAGACGTCTGGTTTTGTTTGTCAGAACTAAGTGCATCAATGTTGATAACGATTGATGTTGTTGCTACACGCAAACTGTTTTCCAAATGCTTATCAGTGATTCGTGTTCTCATTTGAGATTTAATATGCTTAATTCGACTAAAAAGCTGTTCACACGTGTAAGTGTTTCCAAATAGCGAAATCATCGATAGAGCATGTTTGTAAAATGCAGGATATTTCTCCTTGTCCAAATATGTTTTGTAAAACTCTTCCAAACCAACCTGATTGAATTTCTCCTTTAACTGTGCATCACAACACATTTAACAATGTTCCATTTGTAAAATTCCTGGCAATAAATTCACGTCTACGGAGAATGGCGTTGCAAATGCAACAAAAAGCACGCTTGCCACAGACTGGCGGTCGCACGACGCATCCCGTCCTGCATTCACGCTCACGGCTATCCACGCAAGATCGGCGTGCGCGCTTTTTAAAATCAGCTTAACGTTGTCATTGTTTGTTAACACGAATATACCATAGAAGAAATTGTAACGTTAGTTGAATCAATCTACTGAGATACTTCCATATATGGGATATGATACGAACTACGCACGATAGAATGTTCTTTTGGTGGTTTTATGTACACTAGAAGAAAAAATGTGTGCATATGCTCCGCGGGCCACAAATAGACACCCAGTGGGCCGCACTCGGCTCGCGGGCCGCGGGTTGGCCACCCTTGTTTTATATAGTATTGTCTGAAATGCACTGCACCACGAGAGCTTTTGATTCCCGGCTCCCCTCGGTAATAATATGTCAGGCGTTCAAATGTTGCATATTCTATTGATAGATGCAAATCTAGGAAACGTTGACTCGCTATTATTATATAAATAATATAACATCGTTTCCTTGCTTGAATAAACAGAGGACAATGCCCGGACTTTCCTATCTCGACACACATATTTCCTCTATTCCACATCCATAAACATTTTTATGCAACTCCTACATTTTTTTTACATACATAACATCACACCATTTTCCTGTCGGGGTAAGCAGAGAGGACAGAATGTCATATTTTTCTAACTTGACACAAATCTTCAGTCTTTTCTATATCCATACACCTTCTCATACAACCTCTTCGATTTATCTAGCTTTCTACGTTTATTTCTTTCAGAATATCATTCACTTGATCCAACCATACTTTCTTTGGTCTTCCTCTCACGCCCCTTCCACTGACATTGGCGCTGTGTATCTGTTTTGTTATTAGTATATCTTCGTTCATTCGTTCTACACGCCCAAACTATCTCAACGTACTCTGCTTCGCCTTACTTAAGACATCAACCTTTAGTTTCTTAAGATTTATTTTACTTATTGTATTTCTTTCTGTTAAGTTTATTTAATGCGGGATACAAGTGATACATGGTTTGCTCTTATATAGGGCAAGACAAACTTGTAACAATACTGTACAAAATATATTCAGAGCATTGTGACACAGAGTATTGTCAATATGGTGAATACAAAATGTACCCACATATCAACACTTTCATACAAAATATCATACACTTGATCCAATCATACTTTCCTTGTTCCACTCACATTTACACTATACATTTTTTTTGTTAGTATTTCTTTGTTCATTCGTTCCATACGCCCAAACTATATCAGAGTGGTCTTACTCAACACATCAGCCTTTAATTCACATTCATCCTTAATCACTTTGTTCCGTATTCTATCACACATTATCACCCCATGTATTCTGCTAAGTGCACGCATTTCTACACCATTTATTCGGTTCCTTTTAATATTTTACCACGTTTACGTTCCTCTCCCATTCATCACTTCAATCCGTATTCTATCATACATTATCACCCCATGTATTCTGCTAAGTGCACGCATTTCTACACCATTTATTCGGTTCCTTTCAATATTTTACCACGTTTACGTTCCTCTCCCATTCATCACTTCAATCCGTATTCTATCATACATTATCACCCCATGTATTCTGCTAAGTGCACACATTTCTACACCATTTATTCGGTTCCTTTCAATATTTTACCACCTTTACGTTCCTCTCCCATTCATCACTTCAATCCGTATATTGTCATACATTATCACCCCATGTATTCTGCTAAGTGTACGCATTTCTACACCATTTATTCGGTTCCTTTCAATCTTTTACCACGTTCACGTTCCTCTCCCATTCATCACTTCAATCCGTATTCTATCACACATTATCACCCCATGTATTCTGCTAAGTGCACACATTTCTACACCATTTATTCGGTTCCTTTCAATATTTTACCACCTTTACGTTCCTCTCCCATTCATCACTTCAATCCGTTTATTGTCATACATTATCACCCCATGTATTCTGCTAAGTGCACGCATTTCTACACCATTTATTCGGTTCCTTTCAATATTTTACCACGTTCACGTTCCTCTCCCATTCATCACTTCAATCCGTATTCTATCATACATTATCACCCCATGTATTCTGCTAAGTGCACGCATTTCTACACCATTTATTCGGTTCCTTTCAATATTTTACCACCTTTACGTTCCTCTCCCATTCATCACTTCAATCCGTATTCTATCATACATTATCACCCCATGTATTCTGCTAAGTGCACGCATTTCTACACCATTTATTCGGTTCCTTTCAATATTTTACGACGTTTACGTTCCTCTCCCATTCATCACTTCAATCCGTATATTGTCATACATTATCACCCCATGTATTCTGCTAAGTGCACGCATTTCTACACCATTTATTCGGTTCTTTTTAGACTGGTTTCACTCCTACACAAAAAATACTGTTGTTTGATAACTATCCATAATTAATTTATGAAAGCATATCTGTGCTGGTAACCTGTTAGCAGTTTCAAATACAAATGAGGCAGTGACCCTCACTTTGTAAAAGGTTTGCTTTGTAACAATTAAGGACAGTGTAAACCGCGACTCGCCTATTCTGCCATCTCTACACTCGTAAAACTAGGTAATATTGGAGAATATACTGCCTTAATAGTGTCGTGCAAGCGCAGGTTAGTTCATCTCCGGTTCTAGCGACTTTATAGAAGAACATTTTTTTTTTAAGATTTCCTGTCAATTTAAACTTTTATTGTGTATCGTAAACGTCACTCGCGTATTGTTTTCTCAGGAGAGTTAAGGAGATATCGAATGACGTGAAGCGACTGGAAATAAAGTCAATGATGATAAACAAAGCCAGGAAACAAAATCAAACCCTGAAACATATATACTCGAACCGGACAATATCAATATTTGTTGAAATGATGGTCGACAACAATATTTAAGTACTAATTTTGATGTATGGGAGTGAAACGTGGATGTGAAGAAAGACTCCGAGGAGTTAAATAAATACTGTAGAAATACATAACAAATACTGTTAGAAATAAGTGTTTTGCAAATAGCAAAAGTAGCGTTACTAAAATCACTGTCACTCAATGACACAATGTCGGAATGTCATGAAAGTTTGACACGTAACTTCTAAAGGTTCGCACTAACTGAGAATGGTATAGATTTGTTATTAGAGGCGCCATCTGTTGGTTAGTCCCGGGACTTATTGATCGATGTGTTACATAAATAAATTCCAAAGATCGCTGTAACTACATTTTGAATTTATTAAATCTGCAAGGGCGGAGAATTAAAAGATTTGTGTCACACATGGCGTATTTCACGTAACTTCTAAAGGCTGGCACTAACTGAGAATGGTATAGATTTGTTATTAGAGGCGCCATCTGTTGGATAGTTCCGGGACTTATTGATCGATGTGTTACACAGAAAAATACATGGGTTGACACTGTATGACAAAATATGAAATTAAGTGATAAGGTATGATGCGAACTTAAGTCTGATGTGTTGAATAAGATGAAAAGGAACACTCTGAGATGAGTTAGGAATGTAAAAAATTAATTATTAACAAAACATTGTATTGTGCAACTGTTAGTAGAAGGCAAGAAAAAGGAAGAATGAAGGAAACGATATAAGACGGAAACGTAGAAAGGCAGAGAAACTGTGAGAAAGTTGTATGAATGTGAGATATCATATCTGCTTACCCCGAAAGGAAAAGGCGTGATGGTATGTACGAGTATTTGTATAAACATCACTAAAATCAAATTCATCTATCAAGTATAGAGTCATTTTGCAATAGTGTGAGTAACACTCTCTGTATTACACAACTTATGTAGTGGTATTGATTTTAGAATGCCACACGATTGGTTCGCGCAGAGCGCACGTTTGTATTGTTGTTAAAATACTCGGTGATTAGAAAAACACTACCATGTTAGGAGTGCGTGCATGAAATTAGGAGTGCGATTTTTGTCTAATGTAATGTATAATTCAACATTTTTCGAAAGCTTAGAATGTACATTGTTATAACTTAAAGTTTCCTACAATTTAGTATCACTCCATTCACTATTATTTTAAAACTTTATTATTTGGCATTGTAATTATGAAACACTAATATGTTAAATAATCTTACATTCATTTTATTTTTATGTGCTATAATCTAATTAAAGCTGACGAACATTTTTACTTTATGATACTTGTACTTATATTTATTTTTAATCTTGAAAAAATCCATTATTGTTATTTAATGTTTCCTAGAATCTGCCATGCCTAAACAATTAATATGTTAAATAAACTTACTTTCATTTTACTTTTATGATTATTACAATTTAAGCTGATAGCATTTTTAATTTACAAAACGTGTGTGTTCATTTCAATGTTTGAATATGAAATATTATTTTTATATTTTTTTGCTTTTTCACTTCATTAAAAAAATTAAGTGACATGTTTTTATAAACGCACTGTTACTCACACTATTGCAAAATTACTCTTCTGGCTGAATGATCTATCATATACCTACAAAATGATCATCAAATGGTCTTATATTCTCAACAAAAAATCACAAATTCAATAAAATACTGCTGAATACAATTTCGAAGTTTAAACTAAAATGATAACGTTATAACTGATGTGTGCGGTCACACAAACTCTAATAAATAATTATAGGGCTCGATATAAAAACAAACACTGGGTCGATTAAAATGTGTCGTAGTTTATTAAAAGTCGTTAATTGGCGTTATGAAAAGATTTTGAAATATTAATGATTGTCTCGGACACCACACATCAGTAATATTAATGATTGTCTCGGACACCACACATCAGTAATTGAGAAATATTAATGATTGTCTCGGACACCACACATCAGTTATTGAGAATCAAATAACGTTTGTCAACTACGAATACCGAATAATTTATTTGGATTTTCCGATAGAACATCTCTCAAACACAATTTAGAAATAAACAATAGAAGCATACCATTAAGGGAGCTGAATACAAACAGATAACGTGTGAAATCAATCCATTCGCGATACTTAATGTCAGTGTAGGCTTTTTAGAAGAGGAATAATCTATCATACTACCTTGATCAAAAAGTTTTAGGATGTGGCGGTCGTCGCGGAATATTGTCGCATACATACGGTCAATGACCGATGAAACGACCTTCGGATTCCTCGATAAATTATAGTAAACAGTCCGAAGGTCACATGCCGGCCATTGACGCCGGCCGAGCGACCGCACCACACGCCAGAGAGAGAGAACGCACCACGGCCTATCTCACCAGTTCCGTATTTAGATGAATACCTACATACGACAATAACCGCTCCTGCATTCACAGAAGCGAGACGTAAGCATATCGCGAGCGCACTTCTCGCGCACATTCCAAAAAGATATAAATACCTACTTTACTATAAAAATAAACACTCTCTCTTTCCGCATTGCGATTTAACAAGTTATTTTATTTATCAACAACCATCATCATCTCTTCCAATAAGAATCATTCCGCTAAAAGGACTTTATTCATAAAATCGAAAATACAAGTTTATTCATCAAAATCAATATGGTTCCCTTCAAAGTACTCCCCATCGACTGCAACGCACTTACGCCAGCGTTTGATCCAATCCTCGAAACACCGCTGGTACTCAATTTTCGGTATGTCCATCAGAGCCGTCTTCGATTTTTTCATAACATCCTCTCGGGTGCTGTAACGCGTTCCGCGAAGCGGTTTTTTAAGTCGGTTGAACATGAAAAAGTCGCAAGGAGCCAGATCAGGTGAATTCGAAGGTTGCTGGATAGTATTCGTGTTGTTTTTGGTCAAAAACTCATGGAAATCATGTCTTTCGCGATTTCAACGCGGTCCTTTTTTGCATGAAATTGAGGTATTTCGGCACCAGTTTTGCAGCGACACGTCTGAGGCCCAAATCACTAACCAAAATGTCTTGAGTGGATCCATAAGCGATGTTCAGGTCCTCTGCCAGCTCTCTGATGGTCAATTTGCGGTTTTCGGCCAACATTTCTTTGATTTTATCGATGTTTTCATCGGTTTTCGACTGCCACTGCACTGCGTTCATCACCCTCGACTGACTCACGACCATGTCTGAAGCGTTCGTGCCACCGAAAAACACTTCTCCGACATTTCCAAAGTCTACGGACCGTTAAATCTGTTTTTCACACAAAATTTAATGCAAACTCGTTGATGCACAGTTGATGCCATTTTCAAACTTGTAAAAAATCAAAAACACGCACAAAAGTAGATGTACTCAGTACAGCGTAACTTTTACAAGTGTCAAGTTATGATAGATGTGGTAACCTAACAAAAAAAAAGAATTCCAATCAGGTGACTGACAGTGCCACACGGTGGCCGGTCCTAAAACTTTTTGATCAAGATAGTATATAGGGTCTTTCAAATTGAGCGATTTTTTTAATTCTTGGATAAAACACAGATGGCGTCGCAAACTTACCTGGGTCTTGTGACATTTAAGAAGTGTAATGTATGGGATTTATAAAAATGGAGTCGTATACAGTACAACAACGCGTTGGAGAATTTTTGTATCGAAGTATATAGTATAAATAGGCCCAAACCCATACGATGGTTGTCGTCAAAGAAAGAATACGAGAATTGAATTTTGAATACAAGAGAGCGAGAGAGGAATACTTGGATTCTCTCCGAAAGTAGTTCGAAATTTGAATCTCGGTGGGTCCGTGATACTGAACGAATTTTAAATATTGTACCTTGCTAACAATTTTTGAACCGGTGTAAAAGGGAACGATGTATAAATGATGTATATAAACAAATTCTACATTTATGAATATATATTTTCATAAATGTAGAAATTGTTTTACTTCCGTGAATATTTCACGGGTTGCAACTAGTCTATTGTAATCTCCGGAAACGGTGATGTTAATTGGCCACCAAGATCATGTGATCTGACACCGTTGGACTATTTTCTCTGGGGATACGTGAAAATCCAGGTCTATAAGAATGACCCCCGATCAATTCCTGAGCTGAAGGGCGAAAATATTCGCGTTATTGGTGAGTTAGAACCGCAATTATGCCAAAATATCATCGAAAATTTTGACACAAGAGTGGACATCTGTGGAGCTGCAAGAGGTGGACATTTGGCGGATATTGTGTTTAAATGGCATACATTATACTATACTTTAATGTCCAATAAAAATTGACCTGAATTATCCGAGCATTGCACAGCAGCCATCCACCTGTGATACAGTTCTTTGTACCGGTGCCGTACAATAAACAATGTGGATGAGAAGGGACACCCCTGTCATAGCCCCAAATTCCCACCGAACATCTTTGACACTATAGCGTGTTGCTTATCTTAATATGTCATGATGATCTTGATTGATATTTGTTTATTTACAAATACTCAGGAATGCGGATAAAAAATGGAAGTGACAGCGGGTAAATAATAACAGTCTTGACAGCTGAGTGAATGACAATACTAATATGTTTATTTCTCGGCGCGCAGGTATTTTATACAAATGAGTGAGCCAGTTCGCGCTACATGCTCCGTCTCACTCTGGTACGTGAATTGGCGGTAGCTTATTTATTTGTATTTGGAGATGGCTAGACAAATCGCAGGTACTACAAAAATAGTAAACATTATTGCTGTTTTTGACGTGTAGCAATCTATGAATACTTCATCGGTCATTGACCCTGTATGTTTATTATTTCAACAATAATTAATTCAATTTAATTATGTTTACAATTCGTTTATCCATTTTGACAATTATTTATTTATTTATTTATTTAGGTAGGTATCCTACAACACCATGCCATTTGATTGAACATATCTCTTACATTTACGACGTTCATACCCTTTACATGTTTTTTAAACACTTGGAAAATTTATTGTAAATTTTTTTCCAAGAATATCAATAATTATGTCAATAAAAATAACCCATGCCTAATGTATCATATAATTGTCGTTGCTGCCCCTCGCAGTCAAGGCATTTCGACGTCAATTCATTTGGAAAGCAAAGCTGTGCCGTTTTTTTTTTGTTGTTTCTTTTTTCCTTTGATAGAGTGAGCCGTTGCACGCCAGCAAACTCACCAGTGTTTTCTTTTTATCATTTTGAAAAAACATATATGACGAAAGTCACAACTATCCTTATACCCTCGAATACTAGGCGGAAAAAATGCCTTTGCCATTCGAGGGGAGTAGCACAACGTAGGGTTCGAACCTGCGACCTTCCGCAAGGAAGTCCAGTGCGTCACCTCACGACCATGCACCTCAACCTCGCCTTCTTGTGTAGATCTCGCTTAATGGGGACTTATTTGTCTCCCATAACAGATGGGGTGATGGGCCATCTGATTGTTAATCTGGAGGTTCAATTAATATTGTCTCTTGATCACATTTTTCAATATCTTCGAAAAACTTTTACATTGTCATGCGTATAAATTTTGAAGCTTTATTTTATTTGTCTTATTTTCAGGAGTGCTGTTCTCTACATGACGCCTGGATTACCATTCGTCCCAGCGATTGCTGTGACAGTCAACATCTATCTTATCTTCAAGTTGTCCATTTTGACTTTGGTGCGCTTCACTGTGTGGATGACACTTGGTAAGTATCATTATAATTGCTGTGACAGTCAACATCTATCTTATCTTCAAGTTGTCCATTTTAACTTTGGTGCGCTTCACTGTGTGGATGACACACTTGGTAAGTTCATTATAATTGCTGTGACAGTCAACATCTATCTTATCTTCAAATTGTCCATTTTGACTTTGGTGCGCTTCACTGTGTGGATGACACTTGGTAAGTATCATTATAATTGCTGTGACAGTCAACATCTATCTTATCTTCAAGTTGTCCATTTTGACTTTGGTGCGCTTCACTGTGTGGATGACACTTGGTAAGTACCATTATAATTGCTGTGACAGTCAACATCTATCTTATCTTCAAGTTGTCCATTTTGACTTTGGTGCGCTTCACTGTGTGGATGACACACTTGGTAAGTTCATTGTAATTGCTGTGACAGTCAACATCTATCTTATCTTCAAATTGTCCATTTTGACTTTCGTGCGCTTCACTGTGTGGATGACACTTGGTAAGTATCATTATAATTGCTGTGACAGTCAACATCTATCTTATCTTCAAGTTGTCCATTTTGACTTTGGTGCGCTTCACTGTGTGGATGACACACTTGGTAAGTTCATTATAATTGCTGTGACAGTCAACATCTATCTTATCTTCAAGTGGTCCATTTTGACTTTGGTGCGCTTCACTGTGTGGATGACACTTGGTAAGTATCATTATAATTGATTTATCGTTGCCCGCTTCCGTGACCTATTTAGCAAGGCACTTTGTCGGGATTTTTTTTTCCCGACAATACCCAAAAAACAGACTCTAACTTCTTTGAGTGTTACTAACCACTCAATGATTGTCTAAACTCGATCCAACAGTGGCTTAACTTTATTTTTACATTGTACATATCTAATTACGAAGTTGGCTACACAACCTTTAACCCCCATCTGCGGGGAATGACTGTATTACCAAGAGACCCACAAATCGGTGACTATGTTATAAACTTGGATTGTTTCTTGTTGGCCGATATGCGGCGACTAATAAAATACATATAAATTATTATTATTAAATGGAAACTAGGAGCTGGTGATAACTTTGCTGATGACTATGGAAACTGGGTGTATTCCACACTTCACCGTCTTTCGCAGGATCACACTTCGATGACTCGACGAAGCACTAGGCGCCACTGATTTCTGTCTTTAGCGTTATCTTCCAACAATTCGAAATCTACGTTACAAGTCTTAATGTATCTTTTATAGACTTCCTTGTAACTGCTGTCCATTGTGGGATTTTTTTTAGTATGCCATTTGGTATAGTCTAGTATCTTCACTTTAAGACGCGCTACAGCTGATTACATACCGGTGTGATTATGGACTTCTTCATTGGTAAACTCTCTACTCTGCAGACGAGGGTTGAAAGAACTACATGGTGTGTCGGAGAACGCTATTACTGACTGCATATACTCTGAAGATACGGGTCTAGTAGTACATAAACTGAAATAATTCTTCATCAGTTTTAATTATTTACTTCAGTACACCAAACCCTTGCCACTAACGGGGCCTAAGTTTTTCCTAAAACGCCGTGGGTGGCGAGACTTAGGCGCCCGTTACACGCTCAATCTGGATCGCAATCCGCGATCCAAATCGACGATCACGATTGACGGATCGCGCGTCTACATTACACGATCAATCCGATTTCCATCAGTCCACACGCCGCAGTCGCTGCGTCAACATCTTTCTCAACTCAAAATGGACGTAAAAATAAAAAAATATAAGCTGTTGTAGCCCTAGTTCTGGCCGTAACTTTGAATTAGCGAGTTCGAAGGAAACATTGGGTTAAATAGTGGCTACGAATGAGAAAATTGTATACCCATTTAAATCTACTAAAATAAATACGATTAACTGCTTAAAAAGATGACTATAAAAATGACTTCAGGATGAGTGGAAAATGTTTTGATGAGTTCTTAGAAATGGTAACCCCATACATATCTAAACAAGATACTTGTATGAGAAAAAGTAAAACACCTGAAGAAAAATTAGCAGTAACATTGCGTTATCTTGCTACAGGCAGAAATATTGAAGACCTTAAATTTTCTGTTATCATGTCTCCTGCATCTATCAGTGAAGCTTGAATTTGTAATTTTTTTAAATTCTCTCCTATAATTCGATCTCAGACATTTTTTTTTTCTCACGTCAACTTGTTTATTTATTTATTTATCGTCAATTCAGCCGATTGCGGCTTTATTTTGTTTAAAATTCCCGATAGAGAGCATACGTCCATCTCTATCGGTGTGTAAACGTTGACTGACGCGATCTTACACGACCTCACACGAACAATCCCGATCGCGAGCAGCGGATCGCAAGCGTGATTTCAAAATATCCAGATATTTTGCGATCCGATTGATCAATCCATCAATCCGCTCATTACACGGTCAATCTTGACCGCGATCATTGATTGCGATCACGGATTGCGATCCAGATTGAGCGTGTAACGGGGGCCTTAGAGCTCAGAGAAAAAGGAGGACTTTGTCAACAAAAAATAATATTTAGTTATATATTGAAAAGGTTAAATTGTTGTTTGTTTTATAACTTCTAAATATCATTTGTTAATTAGATGCCGCTCTATTTATGAATGGTTTTCTGTGCTTTTTTTTATTAATTATGGTTCAGAATTTGATATGGAATATTGCCTCATACTTAGTTCAATTTCTGATTGTTTTCCCCGTTAGCTGCGTTTTTGCTTATGACGGCAGTATAACCCTATCGGTTTCAAGTTTTTTTACATCATCAGGGGAGCACAATTTGTGTTTATGTTTCCCCTGACGACCTCCGTGTCCTAGTTGATAAGACACCTATCTCCCGACCCGGCGGTTGCGGGTTCAAATCCCGATGGGACCCAGATATTTATAAAAAGAAAGATTCCAGTCTCCATTCCAATTAAAGTATCTTTAATATATTTCTGGTTGGTTGGAAGAGATTGCCACTTAGCAATAAGCCCGCCAGGTTGTACTGTATACGACGAAAGTGTAATACGGTGAATACAATGACGAAGTGAAAAACTTAAAACTGGTAGGATTATACCGTTGTGTTAAGTGGAATAAACAATATTTGTCTAAACAAAATTACACAGTACGTATTGTATCAAGCAGGTCAATTATGTCATTTATGATACTGTTATTGCACAAAGCATGTTTTTTATGACACTTTTATTGTTCAAAACAAGTTATGTATGACATTTTATTGGTCAAAAGCAGATTATTTATATCACTTTCATTGTGCAATGCACTGCCTGGCAGGTTTACTCCTCGTGCCAATCTTAATATTAATGTACTGTATTTTACTTTAATTGTGTACAGTACAACCTGGTGAGCTTATTATCATGTGGCAATCTCTTTCTACCAATTAGAAATACAGTGAAATCTCTATCTATAATTTATGCAGGGACCAATTGAATTATATGAGGGGAAAACATTGTTGCTGGAGTATATAAAAAAATTATTTGCATCAATGTTTAATATACTGAACATTATTTTAATATACTGAACAATGTTTAATATACTGAACATTATTTTAATATGCTTAACATTTAATATATTTAATATACTGAACATTTAATATATAAATGTTCGGTATATTAAATATATACAATAAACAAAATTATAAAGTGCCATCGAAAACAAATATGTAAAAGAAACATTATTTTAACATGCTGAACATTTAATATATTTAATATACAGAACATTTACTACTAGACGGATACATAAATGTTCAGTATATTAAATGTATGCAATTAACAAAATTATAAAGTTGCATCGAAAACAAATATGTAAAAGGAACATTATTTTAATATACTGAACAATGTTTGATATACTGAACATTATTTTAATATACTGAACGATGTTTAATATATTGAACATTATTTTAATATACTGAACATTATTTTAATATACTGAACAATGTTTAATATACTGAACATTATTTTAATATACTGAACATTATTTTAATATACTGAACAATGTTTAATATACTGAACATTATTTTAATATACTGAACAATGTTTAATATACTGAACATTATTTTAATATGCTGAACATTTAATATACTCGTATTTAATATACTGAACATTTAATATATAAATGTTCAATATATTAAATATACGCAATAAACAAAATTATAAAGTTGCATCGAAAACAAATATGTAAAAGGAACATTATTTTAATATGCTGAACATTTAATATATTTAATATACTGAACATTTAATATATAAATGTTCAGTATATTAAATATATGCAATAAACAAAATTATAAAGTTGCATCGAAAACAAATATGTAAAAGGAACATTATTTTAATATGCTGAACATTTAATATATTTAATATACTGAACATTTACTACTAGACGGATACATAAATGTTCAGTATATTAAATATATGCAATAAACAAAATTATAAAGTTGCATCGAAAACAAATATGTAAAAGGAACATTATTTTAATATGCTGAACATTTAATACATAAATGTTCAGGATATTAAATATATGCAATAAACAAAATTATAAAGTTGCATCGAAAACAAATATGTAAAAGGAACATTATTTTAATATGCTGAACATTTAATACATAAATGTTCAGGATATTAAATATATGCAATAAACAAAATTATAAAGTTGCATCGAAAACAAATATGTAAAAGGGCTATATTTTGTTTCAATTAAAATAATTGAAGTGCATCGCAGCACGGTAACGCACTGGACTTCCTTGCGGAAGGATGTCGATTCAAATCCCGCGCTGTGCTACTCCCCTCGAATGACACAGGCACTTTTTCCGTCTAGTAGTCAAGGGTATAAGGATACTTTAGTACTTCCTATAGCTACACACGACGCCATCACATAACATATATCTAACACTAGAAGGCAGACCATTCCATGCCATAAAACAAGCAACGGACAAAAGTTGTACCATAAAACTCCACCCTTAAATAAAGGTTTTAATTCACTGGTATACGTTGTCAAACTCGTTCGAGGAGTTGTGAGCTGTCCAGCATTACTACAAAGATTAGCGTTAAATGTTCCTAAATTTCACTAGACTGCGCCGGCAGGAACTGTTCTCAATAACATACGCAAGAACGGGTCTTCCAGCCGCTATGCCTGTTGGAAGGGCCTTAACTCTTCTGAACGGGACTGCTTCGGATATTGACATATTTCATATCACATTACCAAAAGCAAAAGTAAATTTTCTTCTTAGATTGAGCGCGTTAGAAGGCAGTCATCAACATACCTAAATAACTGTGAATATATGTGTGTAATATGTTTGTGTGTATATACTCGTTTGTATGCATATGCATTATTTTTTATTTTATATAATTTTTTAACTTATTTTTTTTTCCTCTATGTAATTTTTCTTCTTTTTTGATGTTTTGTATTTTCAAAATAATTGGGCTAAGCCTGTTTTGAAAAAATAAATAAATAAATAACCATGAAGATAATATATAAATAATATAGAATCACTTTGTTTACAATTGAAAATATCCCTATAATATTTAAAAAGTCAAGCAATTCAGGATAATTTATCTTTTCCAGGATTCCTTATGTATTTCTATTATGGAATTAAGAATTCATCTCTGGAAATTGGAAAGGATGAAGAAGAAGATATCCAAGTTCAGGTGCCAGTAGAAAAGAAGAGGCGTAATGAACCAGATCCTAACAAAAGCATCTTTGAGGGTGATGGAAACTTCAACATGGGTGCTTATGGAGGGTATGTATTCAAAAACTTTGAAAGATCTTTTAAAATTATTTTACTTCCAGAGGCACCGAGTTCATAAGCGTAATGCGTGCGGCGTGCAGACACCCAATTCAAGGAGTGGCCGCAGGATTACCTATATTGTATTGCATTGTATACTTAAGATATTGTAGCACGGTTCCTGTGACAGTTCACAAATTTACCCCAATACAACCATTTACGAAAAAACAACAAGTAATTTGATTTGGACATACAATTTTAATCGATCTGGGTTTGTTGTTGCCTTTCATTTGTCATATCCCCAGTAAACTAGGCTTTTGCCTGTATCTCACTGAGGATATTTAGCATGAAAAAATAAATCGTTAATTCTTTCCGATTTTTTATTACACAAAAACAAAACCCCGTGGCACGCTCTCATCAACCTGACAAACAGTGACACTCAACTACAACTGGAAAAATCTTGCAAAATTCAACTCCTCACACATTATCACTCCAGAAAGACCAAAAATATTCATCCCACAATATACCGCACACAATCATAAGAATTAAAATTAAAATTAAAACAAAAAATACACAGAAACACCAATACAAAAACAACCAAAATTAAAACAACAAGAAGAAACCCACACTCACGAGCTCACACAAATCTTTCCCACTCGTCATTCATCCTGAAAGCCCAAGTACCCAAAATCCTGTCGCAATAACAACCACGCTCCGATCGACTGTCTAAATGGTTTTCCTACCTTTACCTTTATTAAAGTCGGCACGCCATTGTATGTAATGTATACTATGATACAATTTAATTATTTTATCAACTTTAATATAAGCCTCAATTCTAATAAATAGCAAGTTATTTAGGTAAATATATTACATAAAACTAACAATAATGACAAATTAATACATCTTGTTACAAATTAGCAAAAATCTGGCAGTTTGTTAAAATCAAATAATATTTAGCGACGTTTATCAAAAGTCACTACGTTAGTCTTCATTGACTAGGTATGGGGTATTCGATAATTGGATTTCCGTTTTTTTTTATACCTAAAATTAAATGTTCGTAATTAATATTAATTCATAGTAGATCTTGGCCTATTTAAAGATAGATACAAATCATATAAAACATTAGAAAGGCAGTATAATGATAATTAGGAATTAAAACGTCAGTTTAAGAGAAAAACAATTTTTCGATTTATAAAAAAACTATTTGATTTGTAAAAAAAAACGATTTTACCCCATCCCTTTGAGACATGACGTTTCAAACGTCACAGAAACCATCCTATATTTTCTCACGTATAAAACCAAACGTTTGCCACACATAATATATGTTGCGTTATTTTTTTATATAAAGAACTTTTGCCCTTTTAGATCAATTGTCCTTTTTTATTAGTTGATGCGTGAAGCGTCAAGAAATATTATTTTTATAACGTTCCTCTTTTTGTTGGAGGTTGGCAATCATAATGGTTATTTTAAGTTTGTCCGCAGCAATGAACAAAGCCTTTGTTTTACCCCATCCCTTTGAGACATGACGTTTCAAACGTCACAGGAACCATCCTACATTTTCCCAAGTATAGTACACCTTACTCCTTGAATTACCTGTATTGTATTGCATTGTAGTACACTTTCATTGTATACAGAACAATCTGGTGGGCTTATTGCTGTGTGGTAATATTTTCCAGCCTACCAGAAGAGGCCTTGGATTCAGATTGCATTCATTCATTGATGAACTGGTTTTCCATGATGGTTCATGATTATTTTAGAAAAAGGGTATATCGAGTTCACCATTCAGGTTCCTGAAAATGTGTGCGAATGTTGAATGTTCGAAAGTAGAGGGATGTAAAAAAACATGAAAAATTGTATTTTTAAATACTTATTTATTTATCAATAATATATTAAAAATATTTATTTATCAATATACATAATTAAGTTAACGAGGCGTGTTTAAGTGCTTTCAGGTGTTTTCTTTATAAACTTGTCAACAGTTAGTTGAATACCACCCTTTTTTTCTTTTCTTGATAAAAAGTTCTCTAACATGCTGTGTCTTTCTCAATCGCCCTACGTACTTGAGATATACGTTCTCCATTGGGATCACATTCTTCCATGATAGTCACAAATTTGTCAAGATGCATGAAGGCTTCATTCATATTTTTTACTGTCAAAGTCTTGACGATTTTATCAGCTTCTTCTTCCTCACTTTCATTGTGTATTTCATTAAACTCTTGTTGCTCAATTAAGTATTCATTTGACAGAGGTACTGAGTGAGATTCAATCGACTCATTAACATCTTCGTTGTTGACGTCCAAGTTTAGTTCATTCATTAGGCTAACTATTTCATCTGTGATAGTTTCCGGAGTTTCTTCAGAATTTATAAAATCACTCGTCATTTGTGGGCATAATTGTTTCCAGGAACCTTTCATTGTTGACTCTTTTATTTCAGCCCACGAGTCTCCAATATTGTTTATTGCGTTCCATATATTATAGTTCTTCCAAAACAGTGGGAGCGACTGCATGGAAGCGAACAATTTATGGATTATCGATAAAAATCTTAAAAAGTTTTAATTTTTAAAAATGTTCGAAATGGCGAATTGTGCAAAAGTAGAATGTGCAAAAGTCGAAGGCCACCTGTTAATAAAGATGATACAGTACAGACAAACTGCTAGTGGACAAGAGTAATGTAACGTGGACCAGCATATATTGAAGAGAGTGATCTCACAGTGGTTCTGTCAGATCTTCACAGGACGCCTTTCAGATAATTCCCAATCTATATGGAAAGGTGTTTGTTCCAAGAAGAGTGTCGTTCCATCAATCTTCAACATGAAGAGTCACTTATTGGGTGTTAACATAAGTTGTGTCCGTTTTTTTTTTTTCTAATTTAAAAATGAGCACCAAAAGTAAAACAAAATGGTAAAGGTTATACGTCATTCGAAAGAAAATTTTCTATTCTACAAGATATCGTGTTTGGTTTTACGTTACATTTATTATTTTATTTGATTACAAGCCTTCAAAATGGAATGTCAAGTAGACAAAAGTGAGCATTTTCGACACCTCCTTCTGTTCGCGTTCAATCGAGGGAATAAAACTGCCAAAGCTGCTCGCGATATTTGCGAAGTGTACGGTGAAGATGCTATGAATGAAAGGACAGCTCGTCGGATGGTTTTTGAGTTTCAATGACGGTAATTTCGACCTTAAAGACATGGAGCATTCCGGACAACCAGTGGACTTCGATGATGACCGCTTAAATCATATTATTCATGAAGATCCCTTTCAAACCACCGTAAAATTGGCTGAGCAGATGAATTGCAGTCACATGACTGTATATTGCCATCTTAAATCAATGGTAAAAGTCCAAAAGTTCGGCGCTTGGGTTCCACATGTTTTGAGTGAAAACAACGAAAATCAACGTTCGAAAATGTCTGCTGGTTTGCTCGCGTGTCATCGAGCTACGTATGGCCACAAGCGTATAAGGTAATTTCGATCTGAAAGACATGGAGCGTTCCGGACGACCAGTGGACTTCGATGAGGACCGCTTAAATCATATTATTCATGAAGATCCCCTTCAAACCACCGTAGAATATGCTGAGCAGATGAACACGAATAGAAGGAGGTGTCAAAAATGTTCACTTTCGTCTACTTGACATTCCATTTTGAAGGCTTGTAATCAAATAAAATAATATATGTAACGTAAAAGCAAACACATTATCTTGTAGAGCAGAAAATTATCTTTCGAATGACGTATAACCTTTACTATTTTGTTTTACTTTTGGTGCTCATTTTTAAATTTGAAACAAAACGGACACAATTTATGTTAACACCTAATATATTGTATCAACTGTGTGTATTATACAAAAGTAATGATTTCTTCCAGCTATAACGACCCCAACGCCAGCTGGGACAGTGGTGATCCTTACGCCAACCGCACCTGGGACTCTTCCAACACGTGGGGAGACCGCTTTGTCTCTCAGCCTGCCTTTTCCAATGTGGAACAAAGGTATGTTAGTTTAAAAATAACACATTTGATTACACAGAAATCTGGAGTTATGAAACGTTTACAGGACAAGTATATGCTTGTATGTCTAAAATTTAATTAGATCAATGCAGTTTTAGGAGCTATTGTTCCTTAAAGGAGAGATGATGAGGATGATTGTTGATAAATAAAAACTCGTCGAAATCGGAATGTGTAAAGAGGAATTTTATTGACAGACGTCGGTATTTATAATATTATTGAATGTGTGCGGGAATGCGTGCGCGATATATCGCTGTCTAGTATCTGCGTTTACAATACGATTCTTGTCGCGTGTAGGTATTCATTCTGTTTTGGGAGACGACGCGAAAGATGTGTTGCTTTCTCGTTTCATCATGGAATGCGCTCTCGGTTGATAGCGAGTTGAATGACCGGTGCGTGGACTTTGTCCATTGATTGTCTCGGATTGTGAAGATGTGCAAAGGTCGTCTCGTGGGTTCAGTGACCGCGCATACGATCGCCACACAGTGATTTCCGCCTAACATATATATCAGGGGTATTTATTTGAGACTCGTACGGTTACGTTAGATTAGGTTAGGTTAGGTTAGGTTATGTATGGCTCAAAATGCTGGACTATGTACAGCTCCTACTCTAGGCAACTTGAAACGGCAGAAATGCAAAAGCTTATGTGGTTCGCAGAAGTATCACTGAAATATAAAATTAAGAGCTCACGCATTCGTGGTAGCCTGGGAGTCACAGACATAAATAGTAAGCGGGAAGAGCGACAGCTGAGATGGTACAGGCACATAAGACGGAGACCACCAGACCATACTGTGAATCAGGCAATGTCTGTGGATCTTCCTCAATAGCCGTCCAGAGGAAGACCAAAGAATTCCTGGATGACTCGATGCTACAAAATCCTGCAGAGAAACGGCCTACATGAAGGCGACACCCAGAACCGAAGAATATACAGCCTGAGAACGAGAAGAGCCGACCCCAACAGCCTACCTAGGCAATGAGTTGAGACAGTGCCAGGAAGAAGAAGAAGAAGAAGATATATATATCAAGGGTGGGCATACACGAGGTCAACGAGAGCCACATTCTGGATTTTTATATACATATATTTCCATATGGATTTTCATATAAATCGTACTATATATAAAGAGCCACAGCATAGTCACATTCTCACGTTGTATTAAATACACTTATTATAATTTATTACATATTCTATACAAATCTTAATTGCTAAATAAGGTATCAAAAATACACGTATAAGAAAATATCAAAATGAGAAAGAGAACACAAAATAATTAGTTAAATATTTAGAAAATACAAGTAACATATGATGGGGAAAGAATGTATCTATATTTTTATAACAGACATCGGGAGGCACACTTAACACAACAAAGAACCACATTTGCCGACGTCTGACCTATATCAACCAATTAAGTAACACAAACTTTTTACATATTTAGTTACTTCAGATTTTATTGAGCTGCTCAGCTCTCATGACCTCCCCAGAGAAGTGAGGCCTCAGGTAGATAAAGCTGCAGTTGTGGCGGGCTGCCTGAGAGATGTCATTTGGAGGAATTAAGATATGAGAACGGATAGCGAGGTACGCATTTTTAAGACCTGTGTGCGACCTATCCTCACATATGGCATCGAAACGAGGGCGGACACTGTCAGGACAAAAAGTATGCTAAGAACAACGGAAATGAGAACTCTGCGCGCTATTGCTGGGAAGACTTTGCGTGATCGTGTAAGGCAGTGCTCTGCAACCTTTTCTCACCTACGACACACCAAAATTCTTCCTAGAATTCCGCGGCACACCAAAAGCTAAAATATATAGGTATTAAATTAGGTATGAGTCTTCAGCGACGCGCATAAGGGTCATTTTTCTTTGTCTATGACTAATTTGGTGCGGCCATGGTGTGTACAAAGCACACTACGCAGTTTTCAACAGTTGGCACCAGTTATTGTGTATTAAATACATAATGAAAAATTGTAAAATGTCAAATACTCGTACATTGAATTTGACCGCGGCACACCTGTATCCGGCTCACGGCACACCAGTGTGCCACGGCACACCGGTTGCGGAGCACTGGTGTAAGGAACACCACAATCCGAGAGGTCTGTGAGGTCCAATATATGGTCAGATGGGGACGACAGCGTCGACGATACTGGTACCGACATGTACAGAGAATGAATTCCATACATAGCTCTGCATGGGGTGCCGGATGGACGGCGTCCACCAGGGAGACCCCCGAAACGATGGAGAGATAGCTGGAGCTCAGCATCACAGGACAATCCTGCAGTAACAGACTCTTAAGAGTCTACAGAAAGCTTAAGAAGAAGAAGATTTTTTAAATTTCTTTTCAGTTCAGTTATGTATTTGGTTTCAGTAATTTATATTTTTTAGGTCGTATGATTTTTTAAATTTTATTCACATATCCTTCCCTGTTATTTTTATACAGGTATCCCTTGCTTTACATGATTTATTGGTTCTAGGAAAAATTTGTATTAAAAAAAAACACATAAAATGAATTGATTTTAATCTAGGTAAGATTGGTTTCAAGCAGAATTAAAAATGAATAAAGTAATATTATTTTATTTTTCAATTCCAAAATCTACATATATACTACGAATAAATGTGGAAATTTTAACAAAACAAATATGCGATCAACGACACACCAATTGAACAAGTAACAAAATTTAAATACTTGGATGCTAGCATAATGTGCAATAATGACCTCAATGGCGAAGTACTTGAACAATCACAAAAGGCCGCCGCTATTTCCGGATGTTTAAAGAACACTACACAATATGCTAAACATCATATGCTATGCTGACGAAGCCACCATCATAACCAAATCAGAGGAAGACCTGCAACAAATGCTACATCGATTCCACACTGCTTCCAAAAAATACAACATGTCTATCTCCATCAGCAAGACTAAATGCACGACTTTAGCCAGAGAGCAAGTTGGATGCAGTGTGGCGATCAACGATACACCAATTGAACAAGTGACAAAATTTAAATACTTGGGTGCTAGCATAATGTGCAATAATGGCCTCAATGGCGAAGTACTTGAACAATCACAAAAGGCCGCAGCTATTTCCGGATGTTTAAAGAACACTACACAATATGCTAAACATCATATGCTATGCTGACAATGCCACCATCATAACCGAATCAGAGGAAGACCTGCAACAAATGCTACATCGATTCCACACTGCTTCCAAAAAATACAACATGTCTATCTCCATCAGCAAGACTAAATGCATGACTCTAGCCAGAGAGCAAGTTGGATGCAGTGTGGCGATCGACGATACATCAATTGAACAAGTAACAAAATTTAAATACTTGAGTACTAGCATAATGTGCAATAATGACCTCTATGGCAAAGTGCTTGAACAATCACAAAAGGCCGCAGCTATTTCCGGATGTTTAAAGAACACTATCTGGAAAAACAAGCATATGAACATTCAAAGCAAGGTGAGGATATACAAGACCTGTGTCCGCCCCATAATGACATACAGCATAGAGTCGAGAGCCGACACTGTCAGAACCAAAAATCTCCTTCGAACCAGCGAAATGAAGGTACTCAGGAGTATCGCTGGCAAAACCCTTCGTGGTAGAGTACGAAAAACAGAAATCCGAAGGACGTGCAAAGTTGAAGATATTGTCAGATGGGGACGACAGAGAAGAAGGTTCTGGAATGAACACGTATCCAAAATGGCGGAACCGAGAGCCGTAAGAATGGTCAGGGACAGTATCCCTCCAGCGAGCAGACTTCCTGGACGACCTCCCAAAAGATGGAAAGACAGCTGGCAGTCGACGTCACAAGATGGAAACGATGATGCAGGACCATGACAGGCCAACAGGCCTAAAAGAAGAAGAAATATACAGAACAGTTAAGTAGGTTGGGTAGAGTAACACCAAGGAAGGTATGATTGAATCAAGTGATTGATATTTTTTATAGAAGAAAATGTAGTCAGAGAAATTGTAGAAGTTGTATGGATGTGGAAGAGGCAAAAAATGTGTCTTCGCCTACCCTGACAAGGAAACGGCATTATGGTATGTACGAGTACATAGCTTTATCGGATAAATTTTTAATGTTTTTTTTTTCTTAATTTTATTTAAATCACGTTACAGTGAATTTGAATAAAATGATATTGCATATAATGGAGATTACCTGTATTGAAATTTTCAATATTTATAATTTGAATTTAATAAAATTTCTTTCTATTTCCCTAGATACGATGTGAAGACTAACAACACCAAGTCAGCCCTGGTCGATGCCAAAGCCGGCACCTCTGTGCTGTGGCAGAACGAACCCGCAGCCTTCCCCACCTGGGACGACTGAGCGCCCTCCCTCGAATGCACACCCTCTCCCCCCCGCCCGGCAGCGCGTTGTTTCATAGATAGCCATACAAAATTGTAAAGCATATAATCATACTTATCACCTAATCATAATATTACATTGTTTTCCCTTGAGTGACTCCATTGCCACCTGATTAATGTTTCATAGATAGCCATACAAAATTGTAAAGCATATAATCATACTTATCACCTAATCATAATATTACATTGTTTTCCCTTGAGTGACTCTATTGCCACCTGATTAATGTTTCATAGATAGCCATACAAAATTGTAAAGCATATAATCATACTTATCACTTAATCATAATATTACATTGTTTTCCCTTGAGTGACTCCATTGCCACCTGATTAATGATAAGCCACCATCTAATGAAGAAAGGTTACTTCATTTGTACTTTATTTAGTTCAGATTTAGATTCTTTAAGTTTCGTTCATTTTCATTCAACATAACCGACAAATATCAACCGATCAAACACCATCTTGATTCGGTCAGAACCGTTGAAATGAAATGAGAACTCTGCGAGTCCTCAACTCGACAGTCTACATCCGTGCAATTTGATTTTTAAGGGGGGCAATTTGAAAATTGACTCGTTCAGAGTTTAAGTTAACCATATTTCTATATTGTGGTTCACGAGTATGATACAAGTATAACTGATATAGCAATCCGGATCGCAGCTAACTTCACTCCACTGTCGCGTATATGCCGTGAGGTAATACGTGACAGTGGAGTGAAGTTAGCTGCGATTCGGATTGCTTTATCTGTATACTTGTATCATGGTTCACGAGTACAGGTGTTTCTTTGTACTGGCAACAATGATGATTGAAATCTGACAGTTATTGTTTTGGGATAAAAGACCCAGTCGCCTAACCAAAAATACCTAGTGATTTCTTCCTTATATCCATCATTTAAGTTTCTTTAATGAACAATTCAATTTTTTAATATTAAACATGATGTATATGTGAATGTTACGTAGGGGCTCCACGACAAAGAGGCCGCGACAAAAGGGTTAAAGTTTAACCCTTTTGACGTGGCCGCTTAGTTGTATTTTGATCGCTTTGTCACATCACCGTTACATAGGGGGGGGCATAAGAATTTTAGAAAGGCTTAGGTGGGGCATAGCACAAAAAAGGTTGGGAAACACTGTTCTACATCATCTCATGCTAAACCGAGACTGTGAATAGTACTGACATGATTTTACTTCACATTTTGACATCTCCAGCATTAAATTAACAAGTTTTATTAATTTATTTGTAAGATCTTCAAAAACAATCAAAATTTCTTTCTCTCATAATAAATTTAACATCATTTTTTTTGTATAGCCTTCATGAACAGTTAAATGTCAAGACACTGTCAAACTGCTCGTTAAATCTTTATCATTGTTTTCATAAGTTTTTACTTCCTGGATTTTATCTTGGACTATTACTATACACTAGTTGCAGCCCGTGAAATATTCACGGAAATAAAACAAATTCTACATTTATGAAAATATATATTCATAAATGTAAAATTTGTTTATATATATCATTTATACATCGTCCCCTTTTACACCGGTTCAAAAATTGTTAGCTAGGTATTTATAATTCGTTCAGTATCACAGACCCACCGAGATTCAAATTTCGAATTACTTTCGGAGAGAATCCAAGTATTCCTCTCTCGCTCTCTTGTATTCAAAATTCGATTCTCGTATTCTTTCTTTGGCGACAACCATCGTATGGGTTGTGGCCTATTTATATTATGATATAGAAATATAAAAATATATATAAAAATGCATAGAAAATGATGTTTTACAATACTTTTAAATTTTTACACAGAAATGAATCTTTATGCTATGAGACCTCTGACTCTGATGACCATATAACTTTTTAAGATCTTTTTACTTTCTTAACGTGTTCCTCGCGGGAAGCACAAACGCCTGTGATCTGATCTGTAGCATTCCTTTGTGTATTTTACGTAATGTTTAGTTTATCTCCTTTATTTAATGAGTCTCCTTAAGAGTAATGACTATTATTTATTATCAGAAAATTACTTGAATGTCATGTTTACTTGGTGGTGTAATCAAATATCAGTGGTTCTAAACAAAATACGCGTTTAAACTTAGAAATTAAAAAACGCCGAAATTATGCGGCGCACAGGATTCGTGGAATTTGATTTTTAACGCGGTGTACAGGTTAATGACCTACTCACTAAAATTTATCTCAAAAGTCAATAAGTCAAGTACAAAAACAAAATTATACTAAGAACTGATGAAATGAAAATTCTCAACACCATTGTAGGCAAAATACTTAGACTAAGGCCACACCAAAATGCTTCGCTAGGTGCTGTGCGACTTATTAGGCTAGATGACTTCGTGCTTGGCCACACCAAAGTGCTTCGCACAAATTTATTTGACATTTGGGAGCAGTTGAGTCAACAAACGATGCCACTCTCGAAACTAACCAACTTCATTACAACTTACCATCTTTATTTACTTCCTGTGCAACTTCATTCCAAAGTGATTCTATTACAGGTACATTTTTGTATAATTTGCTCGATGGGTTCCACAAAGGCTCCCTTTTATACACAGCTGTTATTAAAACTTCATCTTGTAAAATCACTTGGTGATACAATAAAATTAACCGACACGTCTGTATGCTAGGAGACTCACTAAGTGACTATTTGTCATGTGGCGTGGCGCGAGGCATCCAGTGTGGCCATTGTGATAGTATGTGATGCGTTGCTTCGCTAGGATATGTCGCCTAGCTCGCAACGTAGCTCTAAGCACCAAGCGAGGCTACTACCTGTGTGGCCGAGGCCTTAGAGATAGAATAAAAACTCATCTCTCTGAAAAATATGTGAAATAGAAAATTTTGTGAGATAGGGTAAAAACCGCAGAAGACACTGGCAAGACCACTTGGAAAGAGTGGATAATACAAGGTTTCGCTACATGGCAGTGCATTGAAATACAAGGTGGCAGTCGTCCCCCAGGAAAACCTCTAAAAAGATAGAAAGATAGCTGGGAGTCAACATCTCACAAGAGGAAATCCTAATGATAACAGATTACAGGTCTAACTGAAGAGAAAAAAGATAACTTAATAATAAAATGACAATTTATATAGCACTGTTTATAGAGCAAACTCTCCTCAAGGGTGCTCAAAATTTATATAGCACTGTTTATAGAGCAAACTCTGCTAAGATGGTCAGCAGGTGTGTCCCTAAGAGACAAAATAAAAAGCTCACGCATTCGTGGAAGCCTAGGTGTTACAGACATCAACAGCAAGATGGAGGAGAGATGATTGACATGGTATGGGCACATTGGACGCAGAGCACCCGATCACATTGTGAACCAGGCAATCTCCATGGATCTTCCTCGAATAACAACCAGAGGAAGACCAAAGAATTCATAGGTGGTGCGTAAAGATAACCTGATGCAGAGGCACGGCCTGGGGTATGTAATCTGGGACAGACGAGCATACAACCTGAGGACGAGGAGAGCTGACCCCAACAGTCTTCGCAGACAATGAGTTGGGATGGAGCCAGGGAGAAGGAATAGAGCAAACTCTCCTCAAGGGTGCTCAAAATTTATACAATATAACACTGTTTATAGAGCAAACTCTCCTCAAGGGTGCTTAAAATTTATATAGCACTGTTTATAGAGCAAACTCTCCTCAAGGGTGCTCAAAATTTATATAGCACTGTTTATAGAGCAAACTCTCCTCAAGGGTGCTCAAAATTTAATCAGGAAAGAGTAGAAAATCGTCATAATTTTTTTTTATTAAATAATTGGTTTACAAAGTGTTGATGCATTAAATAGCTAGGAATACATTTTTATTCAGATGTAAAACAAACATACATCAGCCATAGATAAAAAAAGTTAAAAAATCTAAGTCTCCTTTTTGGAATTGCTGTGAAAAGTGCCTAGGTTATTAATGGATTTAATAATGGCCCAATATTCTAAGGATGTGATAAAGCGGGAAAAATAAAAATGTATAATTATTGTTGACGGCAATGAAAGAACAAACGAAATATTTAAAATACAATAAATAGATTAACGAAGAAAAATAATAAAACACACTTGGCTTTATTGGGAGCGTAGAAAACAAATCATTTTCTTTCAAAAACATATCTTTTGATACTCATATTTTTAGATTATCAAAAATAGAACCTTCAAGGAGGCAGATCATTTTTTGAGTCGGATGTATTTGCTAAGACTGTACTATAAAAGTACTCCTGTAATTTTTTTGTCATACCTCTAAGTTAGAAAGCACAAAAAAAACCATATCTAAGAAATGATAGGTGCGTTTTTTTAAGTTCCATAAGCACAGATTTTTAATAAAAATTTTAACTGTAGAAAAAGTTATTACTTTTCTGTTAAATGGGGAGGTATTATTAATCTATGTAATTTTGATGGATTGATTGTAGAATGATAAGAATAGATTATTCAATGAATAGATTTTATAAAATACTAACATAAATTAAATGACATTTAAGCCCATCATCATTGCCAGGCCTCGCAGTCGAGGATCCCCTCGCCACTCCAACGTCAGTCCTGAACCGTTCTCCCACGTCGATCGTGTGATCTTCTGTGAGAGAACAGCCCGATCCTGGATGCGTACTCCCTCCCGCAAATGCCACAGATATATGGACCCTGCTGATCCGCCTGGCCATGTTGACGCATATTCGGTGCGCGCTGACTGTTTCTCATACGTCTAGCTGTTTAGACGTCATCAGCCCGAGAACATACAGCTCTCCACCCCTCATGATCCCGAGCCACCTGCTCCCAGTCCTCAGGCGCCCCGCACAAAGTAAGCGACTCTCACAGACTGTCCTTATAGAGTTTCCTGTGCTCACCAACTCTTCGCTTGCCCACCACTTCCCCGTATAAAATGCGTTTTGGGAGTCTGTGATCGCCCATGCGTATCACATGCCCGGTCCATCGCAATTTCGCCAATAATTTACCAATGACAATAATATACCCATAATTATTACTGGTAAGATTAACTGGCAATAATATTATACAAAAATGCTCACAATCACACAAATCTTATTTTATTTTATTTGAATGGTGTCTGGAAGTGGAGTGAAACCAATGAACGGATCTTCAACATTTCCAAATGTAAGCTCGTGACATTTTCAAGAACTAGGGCCCAACAGTCAGCCCATTATGTGTCAGCTCAATCAAAGATCATGTTTAACTTATGTTCATCATGTTTAAAATCACTTTTAAACTTAGGTTCATTTTCATATTAAGAGCCTGCGTTTATCTGCCAATAAATTTCTGAGATTTATAATACGAGCATCTAGGCCAGAGGTCTCCAAACTTTTAAGCTTAAGGGCCACACTGACTCCTCCACTAAGTCCCAAGGGCCAAGACCTAGCTAGCTCATCATACCAACATACTGTAGTTTTGAATTACGCGCAAATTTTCGTATGGGGACTAGCCGGCGAGTGAGATATCTATGGCGCAGGGTGCGGGGGTGATCAAAATAAAATATGACAGGCCGGATACCGAGCATATCCGGCCCGCTACCGTGGGCCGGTGTTGGCAGCAGGTCGTAGTTTGAAGACCCCTGATTTAGGCCATTTAATAGTGGCCCTTCTATGAGATATATTTATCATTGATTAGCAGTACATTGGATTGCATATGGAAGTTAAGAGGAATCCAGAACTTCCTGATAGATGAGCAAATACAAAAGAGATTTCTGTTATACTTTTATTTACTTAACTACTACTCTTAAAGCGGTTGAAGAACATACACTCCTGATCAATCTACTCAATCTACAATAGAATTGCCCAAATTTTACTTCTTCTTCCCAGTGTCATGTCAGGTCCCCCCCAACGTTGAATATCACCTGAGAGTAGACATCTTTGTCCCCGGCAGCCCGAAAAAGATCTCCAACACCCTTTATGCCAGTCCAATCACCTATATTGCGGAGCCAGTAGATTTGCCTACTGCCAACACCTCTTCAGCCTTCTATTTTGCCTTGGATGATCAGGTGCAGTAATTTGTACTTTGCTCCTCTAAGTACATGACCCAAGTAGGACACCTTTCGGATTTTAATGTTAGTCAGCAACTCTCTATCAGCTTTGGCTCTTTGAAAAACCTTCGTGTTGCTGACCATATCCGTCCAGGGTATCCGTAGCATTCTACGGTGCATCCACATTTCGAATGCTTCCAGTCGATTCATACTACCAACTTTGAGGGTCCATGATTCGACTCCATGCAATAACACTGACCAAACGTAGCATTTGACTAACCGTTGTAGAAGTTTCAAGTTTAGATTATCATCGCAGAATACGCTTCTCATTTTATTAAAAGTCGCACGAGATGATTCAAATTTTACAGGGGAAACAAAAATCATTTTTCTGCAAAAAATTTATTAAATAAAAACATCACTTGGTATTGCAGTTACAAATAAATGGGTTCCGCGTTGAAAATAAATATATGTGTTAATGCAAAAATGTGTCAATGATACAAGAGATGGCAAAAATAAAAAAAGTTACTATAGTTCAGAAAATCTAGGATGAGTCGTGTGACTGCTCATAAATTAGCCCCAATACAGCCTTGTAACGACGTTCAGTAATTTTAATTATTTTTTCAACTTTAATATAAGCCTCCATTCTAATAAATAGCAAGTTATTTAGGTAAATACATTACATAAAACTAACAATAATGACAAATTAATAAATCTTGTTACAAATTAGCAAAAATGTGGCAGTTTGTTAAAATCAAATCATATTTGGTGACGTTTGTCAAAAGTCACTACGTTAGTCTGCATTGGCTAGGGATGGGGTATTCGATAATTGGATTTTAGATTTTTTTATACCTAAAATTAAATGTTCGTAATTAGTATTGATTCATAGTGGATCTTGGCCTATTTAAAGATAGATACAAATCATACAATACATTAAAAAGTCAGTATAATGAAAATTAGAAATTAAAACGTCAGTTTAGAGAAAAACAATTTTTCAATTTATAAAAAAACTATTCGATTTGTAAAAAAAAACTATTTTACCCCATCCCTTTGAGACATGACGTTTAAAACGCTACACGACTCATCCTAGATTTTCTGAACTATAATACCAAAAAATCGAGTTACGTGTTCCTGCAATATCGGCGACGATATACAAATTACTTACAAGAAAAATAGCAAACGCTTTGTTGATTGACGAACATTTATTCAATCTAGCTAATAATTATTCACATCATTGTAAATTAAAGATTGTTTTATGTGCATTTTCACAAAGTGAGCTATTAAGAAATCACCACTCGCATACGGAATGACCTTGTTGAATGAATTTTTCTATATCGATATCTACCATATCCTGGTGGATGAGTTGAGGATTGAGCTTCTTTATAAGCTTTATAGACATAACTGTAATATTTACTACAATAATCATTACACTTTTAATTATAATTCTTTTTTATTTTTATCTATTTACAGTGTTCTTATATTACACATTTTGTTTAATATAATCTACTTAAGCCTGTATCAAATATAAAATAAAATAATAATAAAAATTAATTATAGAACTTATACATTTCCCAATAAAACTAATTTAATTTTTTTTAAATACTACGTTGAATCGTAATACACCCATACCTCGCTTTACGGCCTAGATACGTTCCGGAAAAGTTAGCCGTAAAGCGAAAAGCCGTATAAAGAATCAATTATTTTGATACCAACCCATACAAATTCAATTGGATCTTTTTTTACTTCATAAAGCATTTTATTCTTTTAATTTCCTATAAAAATGCTTGCATAAAAATAAAAGTACAAAACAGTGTAATAATAAACAGAAATTCAAAATATAAACATATAAATTAAAAAACAAAAGAAATCATATGCACATATGTATACAAATGTTATAATAAAAAACAAAAGAAATCATATGCACATATGTTAGAATAAAAAACAAAAGAAATCATATGCACATATGTATACAAATGTTATAATAAAAAACAAAAGAAATCATATGCACATATGTTAGAATAAAAAACAAAAGAAATCATATGCACATATGTATACAAACGTTATAATAAAAAACATAAAATAAAATGTTTAAAAACTGTTTTAATCTGATGACGAACATTAACATGAAGAATCAGTAAGCTATCATATAATATAATATGCTGCCATCATCACTTTCCGCTGTTGTGGATTGCTGGACCCAGTTTAAAATATTGTTCCAATGTTGTCTGTTTCGCCTTGCAGTGTTTTGTAACAGGTTATGGCCGAGTTTACTCCTCGAGACACTTTAGCGCTGCGTTCTTCGTCGCATCATGAATCTTGATGTGAACACGGTTTTTAGTCTCGGAGTAGCGTCTGGGCTGAATCCAAACAATGGATCTATGCAGCGCTGATTCTGAATCGTGATATGAGTCCATTCAAATAATCTCAGTGAGTAATACTCTTAACAGTACAGCATTTTTTTGGCCGTATAACGAAACATACTTCTTCTCCCTGGCTCCATCCCAACTCACTGTCTGCGAAGACTGTTGGGGTCAGCTCTCCTCATCCTCAGGTTGTATGCTCTTCTGTCCCGGACTACGTCCCCTAGTCCGTGCCTCCGCATTAGATTATCTTTTTGCACCACCCAGGAATTCTTTGATCATCCTCTGGTTGTTTTTCGAGGAAGATCCATGGAGATTGCCTGGTTCACAATGTGATCGGGTGCTCTGCCATACCATCTCAATTGCCTCTTCTCCATCTTGCTGTTGATGTCTGTAACACCCAGGCTTCCACGAATGCGTGATCTTTTTATTTTGTCTCTTAGGGACACACCAGTTGACCATCTTAGCATGCGCATTTCAGCAGTTTCTAGTTGCCTAGAGTAAGAGTTATACATCGTCCAGCATTCGGAGCCATAGAGGAGTGCGGGTCTGACAATTGTTTGGTATACTTTTCCTTTTAACTTTACTGGCATTTTCGGATCACATAGAACTCCCGTCATTGATGTAAACTTCATCCATCCCACACTAATTCTATGTGTTACATCTGCTGCACATCCTCCATCGCTATGGATGAGTGACCCAAGATACTTAAAGGAGTCACAATTTGGTAATGTTTCTCCATCCATTTGCATTACGGGAGTGACAGTATTTGTGTTCTCGAATACTAGGTACAGATACTCTGTTTTCTTTCTGTATAACGAAACATTGTGGGCCGTAAAAAAAAGTGCCATAATTAAAAAAGGCCGTATAAAGAGCGGCCGTATAGCGAGCTATAGGTGTATTTATCTCAAGTTTTGTTATAATGTGATAAATTCTTATAATTTTCACATTATTTTAATTTCTGTAATATCATAATATAATATCGACTCATATAAATTTTGTCATTGATAATTGAAAAAGGTGCAATGGAAGTCCATCAAGGTTGTGTATTTCATAAGTATTACAATATAAAATTGTTATTCTAAATAATAATTATCTTATATATTAAAAAAGTAATAACTTAAAGAGATAAGTCATTTATTAATGTTTTATTAATTATTGAGGCTATCATTTATCAAAAAGATTTTCTTAATATAAATCTTTTGATTTATCTTCAAAAACACAAAAGATCTATTATGAATAATCTACATTTGTTTATGACATACATACTAATTAACACATAACAAATATTTAATCATATTGTATTTATTCTGTGTCGTGATCAATAAGCATACATGTTACTAATTAAGTGGGGGAACTAAATCATATTATCGGTGCTCCTTAAGGATGTATTCCCACTTGACCGAGATCACACTGTGAACTCCAACACTGCAGGCAAACAACTTAAAAATCTTACTTAACCCACTCAAAAAGATTATATCCAAGCCCTGTCATTATTATAGACAAGTACCCAAATGAATGACTCAAGGTCAAGGAAATACAACCTTAATCAACGCAAAGCATACATGTTATTAATTAAGTTGAAAACTAAATCATATTATCGATGCTCCTTAAGGATGTATTCCCACTTGACCGAGATCAGACTGTGAACTTCAACACTGCAGGTAAACGACTTAAAAATCTTACTTAACTCACTCAAAAAGATTATATTCAAGCCCTGTCATTATTATAGACAAGTACCCAAATGAATGACTCAAGGTCAAGGAAATACAACCTTAATCAACGCAAAGCATACATGTTACTAATTAAGTGGGGAAACTAAATCATATTATCGGTGCTCCTTAAGGCTGTATTCCCACTTGACCGAGATCACACTGTGAACTTCAACACTGCAGGTAAACGACTTAAAAATCTTACTTAACCCACTCAAAAAGATTATATCCAAGCCCTGTCATTATTATAGACAAGTACCCAAATGAATGACTCAAGGTCAAGGGAATACAACCTTAATCAACGCAAAGCATACATGTTATTAATTAAGTTGAAAACTAAATCATATTATCGGTGCTCTTTAAGGCTGTATTCCCACTTGACCGAGGTCACACTGTGAACTTCAACACTGCAGGCAAATGACTTAAAAATCTTACTTAACCCACTCAAAAAGATTATATCCAAGCCCTGTCATTATTATAGACAAGTACCCAAATGAATGACTCAAGGTCAAGGGAATACAACCTTAATCAACGCAAAATCATCGAGTTACGTAAAAATGGCTCAGCTATTTTGCACATCGTAAATATTTTAAGGAATGATTATTAAAAAATAACTGTTCTCATTAAATCAGCCGTAGATCACATTGTAATTTTTTTCATAGCATATAAAAGAAAATAAATATTTATTCTATAGTAATATATCGTAACTAATAACTGAACTACATAAATAAATATTGCATACTATATTACACGTATATTATAAGTTTCAAAGCTACTATTGAAAAATGTCTATATTCACTGTCGGTGAAACTATTGGTGGAATCGTAACAGCAAGGACAGCTCTTAAGAGATTTTATTAAAAATCAATTGTACGTTTTATCCCTTAAAATATTATTTTTGATGATGCTTACATATTTATATTGTGAATATGCCGCTATAAGAGTTCTATATGGAAACTATTCAAACATTCTCGTTTTGAAAATATTAGATTGAAATTTAAAACGTGATATTTTATCTTATTTCTGCCTATTTTACTATAGTTCAGAAATTCTAGGATGAGTCCTGTGACAGCTCACAAATTTACCCTAATACAACCTTACGTAATGTATTTACATAGATTACTTGCTATTTATTAGAATTGAGACTTATATTAAAGTTTATAAAATAATTAAAGTTACTGGACATCGTTACAAGGTTGTATTGGAGCAAATTTGTGAACTATCATCACAGGACTCATCCTAGAATTTCCGAACTATAATTTCGAATCTCTAGGTCCAATTTCAGATATTTTTAGAAATGTGTTTATTTCTTGGAAATAAAATAAGAAATATTAAATTGCGTGTATTTAAGGTAAATTTAAGAGTTTGAAGAAAAATAAGCATTATTCGGTAACATGTTTGTCTTCCGACCCGAGAGTTGTACGTTCAATTTGCATTTGTACCAATTATTTTTAAGTTCCTGCCTGGTTTTCAATTAAAAGCCCTTTTAACATATTTTCGGTTGATTGAAAGAAATTGCCAGCTGCCAGGTTGTATTGTATAAAACAAAAGTTATATACAATACTTGACATCATTTTGACAAAACAAAATTATATGTACAGTGGTACCTCGGGTTACGAACTTAATTCGTTCTTTGATTCCGTTCGCGAGCCGAAATATTCGCAAACCAAAATTCATTTTCTTGGGAGCCATATTGAGGGTTAATTTAATACAAAATATATTTTATATATCATCACTGTCAACCAAGGTCGATCCACTGCTGGATGAAGGTCTCCCCAAGTTGACTCCAAAAAGTTCGATTTTTTGCTCGTTGATGCCATGTGATGCTGTCATGCTTCCTGATTTCATCTATCCAACGTACCTTCGGTCTTCTTCTAGGCCTCTTTATGCCTCTTGGGTACCATTGGATTATATCGGATGTCCATCGGGAGTCTGACATTCTGGCTACGTGTCCGGCCCATTGCCACTTCATTCTTTTGCACACCTTTATAACGTCTTCTACCCTTGTTATATTTCGAATCCAGGTGTTTCGTTTACGGTCTCTTTTAGTATACTCCGACATGCATCTCTCCATGCCTCTTTGTGCGGTCTAGAGCTTTTGTGTGTTCTTTACTGTGAGCGTCCATGTCTCGCAGGCATACGTAAGTACTGGGAGAATACACTGGTTGTAGACCCTTCGCTTCAAGGATATTGGGAGATTACTTTTGAAGATGTTGTTCAAACGTCCAAATGAGCTCCACGCTAGTTTTATCCTTCGTGCTATTTCCTCCGATATGCCACCTACAAAGGAAATAAGTTGGCCCAGATACACATATTCCTGAACAAGTTCTAGCGGCTTTCCATCTACGTTTATTGGTTTTGGGTAGCAAAGCCATTCATCATATATTTGGTTATATTCATTTTTAAAACCAACTCCTTTGCTGACCTCTGCCAATTCTTGCAGTTGGTGCTGAAGATCATTTGAGTTTTGTGAGAATATAATGATATCGTCTGTAAATCTCAAATGGCTCAGGTATTTTCCATCAATCAACAGCCCTTTAATTTCCCATTCTAGTTTATTAAAAACATATTCAAGTGTAGTTGTGAATAATTTTGGGGAAATAGTATCTCCTTGACGAACTCCCTTACCGATTCGGAAGGTTTCCGAGGATTTGTGGAGATGTATTTTTGCTGTTGCATCCTTATAGATGTTATTGAACAACTGAATGTACGCTCTATCAATACCTTGTGTCTTTAGAGCTTCTAGTATGGCAGCTTTTTTGACTGAGTGAAATGCCTTTTCGTAGTCCACAAAGGCTAGGTACAGAGGGAGTTCGTATTCCTCACATCGTTCTATTATTTCCCGCAGCACCTGAATATGATCCATGGTACTGAAACCCTTCCTGAATCCAGCCTGTTCTCGTGGTTGGTTTGTGTCAATAGTACTCGAGAGTCTATTAGTTAAAATCTATATATAATATACAGTATATATGTGCAAAAGAATGAAGTAGCAATGGGCCGGACACGTAGCCAGAATGTCAGACTCCCGATGGACATCCGAAATAATCCAATGGTACCCAAGAGGCATAAAGAGGCCTAGAAGAAGACCGAAGGTACGCTGGATGGACGAAATCAAGAAGCATGGCAGCATCACGTGGCATAGGCGAGCAAAGGACCGAACTGTTTGGAGTCAACTTGGGGAGACCTTCATCCAGCAGTGGATCGACTCTGGTTGACAATGATGATGATGATGATGATATATTTTATATAAACTGTATATTATATATATATATAAAAAGCAATAGAAATTGTATCAAGAACAACGAACGCAACGACAAACAATGTTCACAAATTCGTGAGCCGAGGTATCGTACGCAGGTCGAGTCAACATTTGTTGGGACATTGTGTCCGTAAGCCGATTTGTTCATGACAAGAGGCGTTCGTGACCCGAGGTTTGACTGTATGAAATAATTTCTTTTATTTTTCAAACTCGTATTAATTTTAGATTTTGAAACAGTGGTACTATAAGTTTAAATAAATATTTTTAATTTTTCCATCATTTAAAGTTTTTGAAACACAGCTGTCAACTCTGTTAACCCTGAGAGCGCTACGAGAAAAAAAATATAATTGTCTATCTAGTGCTGAGATATATTTACGATTCGGACGTTCGTGATAAATATTTATTTTAAACAACAAAAAAACAAATATTTTTACAACATAAACATATTTTAGAATATGTACCCTTGTATTCTAAATGAATGATATTCATTTAGAATACAAGGGTAGAACAAATTTCTTCCACTGCTATAGCAGTGCGCCGATCTCTTAGGGTTTAATTAGCTCTGTTAAACTTTAACCGAATACCGGAAAATCGATGCTCTACTGCAATACAAAAATTCAATCTCAAAATTTTGCGTGGTTTCCATATAGAAATTAAGTATCGACGGATAATTATTTCAAATATAACGAACTCAACAACAGATGGTATGAGAAAAGTTATGAAAAGGATTTAAGGCTGAATACAACTTTTTCTTATCCGAGTATTTCTCAACGTAGTGTCAGTCTAGATAATAGCAGAAATTAACAGAAACGAAAAAAATAATCACTTCGTAATTTTCAAAATTTTTAATTTTAGATATAAACCAAAGTTTTGAAGTTAACTGGTGTTGATAATTAAGTATTACAAAAGATAACAGAGCTGAAACTGTGAAAATAAACAAATAATAATAATAATTATAATTACAATAAGACACAAAATAAGGGACATGCTTTTTAAATTCATCAATCCATTAATTCTTTGCGCCAGAGTAACGAGTTAGTCTTTCTGGTTTGGTGTTCTCAAAATTTGGATGCTTTCAGAAAGAGATTCAAGACTGGTCTCTTTTTAACTTTTCCTTCCCTGTGTTGGGTATCTTCTACACGTTGCTTCTAATAACCATCAATATCTCTATAAATATTATAAATACAAGGTTAATATTTTAGGTATTCCTCCATAATATATTTACGCATTGATTTAAAAAATAATATTAATAATAATCAGAATTTATCGACTACATCGTAGGTGTTTTGTGAATATCGGAAACAAATTCGCATTTAAACGCTGTGAGTGCCTCGATCTTGGGTCTTGAAGATATGTGAAGAGTATGCGGGAAGCGCGACACTATATTCGCATCTCACTTTTGCATACTTCACTGAATAGCGAGGAGCTCAATTGTCTCAACCTCGCAAGTGTAAGCCACGCCCGGGTTAGCCACTAACCCTGGCGCGCCGCAGTAGCTGTTGGGCTGGCAACGAGACTAGATCTACGCCCGTTCCGTGAGCGTTGCCAGATGGTTTTTTAATGTTTTCAGCAAACAAATCTCAATTATTATAATTTTTAACATCAATTATAATTAATTAAGGGGATTATCTATGAATGTTCTTATTTTTCCGATTTAAAATCGCTAATTACTCACTACCCAACACCGGAGCGCGCGTTTCAATTTTATCACCGTAAGGGAAGAGTTAAGAAGTCATTAATGCGCACTTGGGAGGCTCAACGTTACAATGAATCATCATCACGAAAAATACGTTACGCTTTATATACTCGTAGATATAAAAAAGTTGTGAAAAAAAGCTTGATTACAACTCTCAAATTGGTATATGTTCAAGTTTCATAAAAAAATACCATCCATGTCTATAAATGTGTTGATTCTCTCCTTCTTGGCCTTCTTCTTCCTGGCACTGTCCCAACTCATTGCCTAGGTAGGCTGTTGGGGTCGGCTCTTCTCGTTCTCAGGCTGTATATTCTTCGGTTCTGGGTATCGTTTTCATCTAGGCCGTTTCTCTGCAGGATTTTGGAGCATCGAGTCATCCAGGTGTTCTTTGGTCTTCTTCTGGACGGCTGTCGTGGAAGATCCACAGACATTGCCTGATTTACAGTATGGTCTGCTGGTCTCCGTCTTGTGTGCTCTTATGAGATTACAATACATAAAATAATTTTCGATTTGAACGCGTTGTTGTATTGTATACGACTTCATTTTTATAAATGCCATACATTACACTTCTCAAATGTCGCAAGACCCAGGCAAGTTCACGACGCCATGTGTGTTTTATCCAAGAATTTTAAAAAACCGTTCAATTTGAAAGACCCTTTATAAATATTATGAGCATTATTTTAGTTACCCTTGCTTGTGATTATAAACATAAATATGTGCACAGTGACTGGTGAAGACATTATTGAACCCATTTTATGGTATGCAACCCCCCCCTATTCAGTATTTTTTAATTAATTTTCCAGCACTTGGAAGCAATACAGTATTTTTTTATTAATTTTCCCATCACTATACACTTGGAAGCAATACAGTATTTTTTTGTTAATTTTCCCACCACTTGGAAGCAATACAGTATTTTTGAATTAATTTTCCCATCACATGGAAGCAATACAGTTTTGAAGAGCTTGTCATCTTCTTTTTTATGTAATAGAGGTAATAATAAATTTCAATTGCGTCTTTGACATGTTGTGTCGACACAATTATCAAGATGGTCAATTTTGCAGATCATTTCTTATTCTAAAGATATCCTCTGTGTAGACTTTGTTGAAGTTTTGGCAATTAGAAATTATAAACATAATTGATATCAAGCAAGGGAATTAAATTTTTTAAATCTTCAAACATAAATTTAAAAATGTAACTACTTTCTTTGAAACAAATTCAAAATTGATCAAAATTGCCCCAATTGTAGCACACTCCAACATTACAACTTCTAGAAGTTTGTTACTTCTTGTACTTTTCTTTTTATATATCTGATTAACAACATCAGTCAACTGCCAAGACATTTTATGAGGGTTTTTTTCATTGATAAAATTGATCAAAATTGCCCCAATTGTATAGCACACTCCAACATTACAACTTCTAGAAGTTTGTTACTTCTTGTACTTTTATTTTTATATATCTGATTAACAACATCAGTCAACTGCCAAGACATTTTATGAGGGTTTTTTTCATTAATAAAATTTATCAAAATTGCCCCAATTGTATAGCACACTCCAACATTACTACTTCTAGAAGTTTGTTACTTCTTGTACTTTTGTTTTTATCTATCTGATTAACAACATCAGGCAACTGCCAAGACATTTTATTAGGGTTTTTTTTTCATTGATAAAATATGAAAATAGCACACTCCAACAATATTCTAGAAGTTTGTTACTTCTTGTATTTTTCATTTTATCTATCTGATTAACAACATCAAGCAACTGCCAAGACATTTTATGAGGGTTTTTTTAATTGATAGAATATGAATTATTTGATTGATAAAATATGAATTATTTCATTGATAAAATATGAAAATTGCCCCAATTGTAGCACACTCCAACATTACTACTTCTAGAAGTTTGTTACTTCTTGTATTTTTCTTTTTATCTGATTATCAACATCAGTCAACTGCCAAGACATTTTATGAGGGTTTTTTTCATTGATAAAATATGAATTATTTTCATATTTAAAATTCCTCAAACTAATTAATGAGTTTATTTTTATAACTCATGTTATAAAAAGAGGGTATAATTTAAAATAAATACCAGATAAACACTGTACGGTCATTTTATAGATATGCTGAAAATCAATACGTTTTGTGGAGGTAATAATTAATATAATGGCAAATTTGCCAAAAAGAGTGAGAGTAAATTAATAACTTACTGATAAATGTTGTGAATTTGATTATCACAGTGATTTAAGGGTTCGTCTTTTCACATTCATTTTCACATCGTTCTCTTTATCGGCCATTTTTAAATGCTAAGAACATTTATCCATCATTTTTAAATGCTAAGAACATTTATCCATCGTTTTTAAATGCTAAGAACATTTATCCATCATTTTTATCATTAGAAATGCTTTTTTTTTTTAAATTAAGCATTATGAGGAGAGACATAAAAATATTCTACAACAAATGAGATTAGGAAATGTTAATTAATTATTTTGCATAATGACTAATGTGAGGGAAATATTTATTTTTCAATGGCCTATTTAATGACAAGTTTCATTTGAAAATGTTTTTGTTATGTTTGCTGAATAACAACAGTATTATGAAATGTACGAGTATTAGGTGTTAACATAAGTTGTGTCCGTTTTTTTCCAATTTAAAAATGAGCACCAAAAGTAAAACAAAATGGTAAAGGTTATACGTCATTCGAAAGGAAATTTATCTGTTCTACAAGATATTGTGTTTGCTTTTACGTTAGATATATTATTTTATTTGATTGCAAGCCTTCAAAATGGAATGTCAAGTATACGAAAGTGAACATTTTCAACACCTTCTTCTGTTCGCGTTCAATCGAGGGAATAAAGCTGCCAAAGCTGCTCGCAATATTTGCGAAGTGTTACGGTGGAGATGCTACGAATGAAAGGACAGCTCGTCGATGTTTTTTACGTTTCAAAGTCGATAATTTCGACCTGAAAGACATGTAGCGTTCCGGACGACCAGTGGACTTCGATGAGGACCGCTTAAACCATATTATTCATGAAGATCCCCTTCAAACCACCGTAGAATTGGCTGAGCAGATGAATTTTAGTCACATGACTGTATACCGCCATCTACCCATCTGTCCTTTCATTCATAGCATCTTCATCGTACAATTCGCAAATATCGCGGGCAGCTTTAGCAGCTTTATTCCCTCGAATGAACACCAACAGAAGGTGTCGAAAATGCTCACTTTCATCTATTTGACATTCCATTTTGAAGGCTTGTAATCAAATAAAATAATATATGTAACATAAAAGCAAACACAATATCTTGTAGAGCAGAAAATTTTCTTTCGAATGACGTATAACCTTTACCATTCTGTTTTACTTTTGGTGCTCATTTTTAAATTGGAAAAAACGGACACAACTTGTGTTAACTCAATATATGACTTGTTCAGTAAATATAGTAAAATAAATACCTAATTTGAAATTATGATTGACCCTTATCTTGGCAAAGTTCAATTTATCCAAATATTAACGTTTTTCTTTGGTGATTCCTTGTTATATGGTAAGTTATGAAGGAAAATTGAGGAAAAAAAATCACAATTTTTCCTTATAGTTTTTTTTATATTGCAATATATATATAACACCCACGTTATGTTACATTGCCAAAATATCAATTTTTATAAAACACAAAAAGGGCTATAAAATGATTATATCGCCTGTTGAGAATCATAGTGGCGAAACTACAAAAAAATTAATTTTCGAGTTAAGACTTCCAAATGGCACTAAAATGACTCCTTTTTTATGTGCGTAAGTGGCCAAAGTATATTTCAACTCCTTGAAGCGTCAACGAGTTGAAATATACTTAAGCAAGTAAAAAATGAGTCATTTTAGTGAAATTTGGAAGACTTAACTCGAAAATTTATTTTTTGGAGTTTCGCCACTATGATTCTCAACAGGCGATATAATCTAAAACATAAACAACATTTACATAGCTGAATTATCAACAAATCAAATGGTTCGAATAATTTTTCTCTAAATGAAGTGATTAATAAGATATTCAACATAGATTTACCGCAATTTTTTAAACGCACCCACGCTCTCCAGACATGTTGACCCGATGTCGTTTGAAAGCTTTGTAGTGTTGTCAATATTTATCACCAGATGATACCACTGCACACAATAGTGCATGTATAGTATTTGAATGTGTTGCCATATTTGAAATTACGTTACAGTTTCTGGATTTAAAAAAAAAATCCCTAAATTAGTGTAACACCTGTGTTACAATGCAATGATAAGGGTTAACTTGGTGAAATTCTATAATAATTATACTTAAAGATTTACAACTTTCTTTATTTCTTATATAATATTATAGAAATGAACAAAGTAAAATAAACATCTTTAATCACTTATACGTTACTCTATATAACAATTTTTGCTAATATATAGATAAGATTCTTATCAACTCTGATTCTGAGGATCAAAGGCATCTTATTTTGGTACCGTGTCTGTCTTCAAACGCAGGTGTCGAATATCGCAGGCCACAAATACCTCTCACCATTTCAGCAAAGTGAAACATGTCTCGAGCAACCCTAAAAAATTATTTTACCCTATGTAGTTCCTGATGTTCTAAAGCCATGACAATTTCTATTTCAAGATAATTCCTATAACTTCCTTTCCACTTTGTCCTCTGTTACATTTCATAATTGGCAGTATTTTAGGATACGTATAAAATAACCTAAATATTATATTTTAAAGGGTGCAACGGTGTTGAGAAATTATCTTTCTGGATTGTTTAGAATATCACATTGTAATTTATATGAAATGTCCGTGATATCTTCAACACTCTTCTAAAACTATACAATCAAAACACTAGACTCAAATCAGTGTATTGATTAACTGTTGAAAAATAACTGTGGAGTTATTTGAACAAAATAAAAATGTCATTTTTCAATCGGATGTCATGTTTCGAATGTGACATCGGTTTAAGGATGTCTCAATAACTCCTTTGGAACTTGCAGATGCAATCCAGATGCACAATGTAGCTTTGCATATTCTAACATACTGTTTTCGATTGATGAGTTGGACATTTTATCTGTTACCCCTCGAATCATCTTGCCATTTGAGAGATTTGTAAGCCATTATGTATATTGTTCATACTAAAGCGAAAGATTGTAAATTGTAAATGACTGGATCACTTTTTAAAAACGTGCGGTGTGGTCATCTCTCGTCTAATAAATTTGATATTAAGATATTGTTGGGAAAATTGTTGTAGGTTTTGGCTTAAGATATATATATATATATATATATATATATATATATATATATATATATATATATATATATATATATATATATATATATATATATATATATATATATATATATATATATATATATATATATATATATATATATATATATATATATATATATATATATATATATATATATATATATATATATATATATATATATATATATATATATATATATATATATATATATATATATATATATATATATATATATTATATATATATATATATATATATATATATATATATATATATATATATATATATATATATATATATATATATATATATATATATATATATATATATATATATATATATATATATATATATATATATATATATATATATATATATATATATATATATATATATATATATATATATATATATATATATATATATATATATATATATATATATATATATATATATATATATATATATATATATATATATATATATATATATATATATATATATATATATATATATATATATATATATATATATATATATATATAATATATATATATATATATATATATATATAGATATATATATATATATATATATATATATATATATATATATATATATATATATATATATATATATATATATATATATATATATATATATATATATATATATATATATATATATATATATATATATATATATATATATATATATATATATATATATATATATATATATATATATATATATATATATATATATATATATATATATATATATATATATATATATATATAGATATATATATATATATATATATATATATATATATATATATATATATATATATATATATATATATATATATATATATTAAATATAATATTTACCTATTTCCCCGATATTTCCTTTTCGCTGTTGATTCATTGTTCATTTGTTGTGTACATAATGTATGGTATGTATTATATTAGATAATCAAAATTAAAATTTCAATAGCATATTTGAAATCTTTATTTTTATCTACTTTTAATACTCTATTGAGAATTTCTTGAGTAAATATGGTATTAAACTGCACAATTTAGTTGAAATTTTGGTATAAATATACTGTTTTAATATTAAGACTTTGAATTTTACGCAAAATCCTAATTTTTATTATGTAATAGAAGTTAATTTTTTATAATATAACAAAAAAATTACCATTTTTAATTACAGTTAGCAGAAATGTTGTAAAAATATCAGTGAAACCTTTTTATCCAAAGCCAACAAATGTTTTACTATCTCCTTTCCTTTCTATAATTCACACTGGGAAAGCAGAAAACAAGTTAATATCAAATTCCAATTATCTTTTGAATATTTCACATTTTATAATATCAATATTAAAGATGTTTAGTTAGTTTTCAATAAAAAATGTTAATTCTCAAAATGGAACAATGCTTTTGATCAATTTATTAATTCAAAATAAAAGCTATGTATTATAAATTTGATAATGTATATTTGAAAGTTTTTTCCATGCAAGGCAAGACTGTAAAAGGGATTCAGAATGAAACATAGGGAAAAGGTTTTGGTATATAGCACATAAATATTCAATAATCATTTTAATTTTTGAGGGTACTTACCATCTTTAACTGTAGACTATAATTTGGAAAATCTAGGATGAGTCCTGCGACAGCTCACAAATTTGCCCCAATACAACCTTGTACCGATGTTCAATAATTTTAATTATTTTATCAACTTTAATATAAGCCTCGATTCTAATAAATAGCAAGTTATTTAGGTAAATACATTACATAAAACTAACAATAATGACATTCAAGTAATTTTCTGATAATAAATAATAGTCATTACTCTTAAGGAGACTCATTAAATAAAGGAGATAAACTAAACATTACGTAAAATAAACAAAGGAATGCTACAGATCAGATCACAGGAGTTTGTGCTTCCCGCGAGGGACATGTTAATACAACTTGTCATAAATTAGCAAAAATGTGGCAGTTTGTTAAAATCAAATAATATTTGGTGACGTTTGTCGAAAGTCACTACGTTAGTCCGCATTGGCTAAGGATGGGGCATTCGATAATTGGATTTTCGATTTTTTTTTATACATTAATCGTAATTAGTATTAATCCATAGTTGATTAATACTATTTAAATATATTTGGCCTATTTAAAGATACATACAAATCATACGATACATTAGAAAGTCAGTATAATGAAAATTAGGAATTAAAACGTCACTTTAGAAAAAAATTATTGTTCGATTTATAAAAAAACTATTCGATTTGTAAAAAAAAAAACGATTTTACCCCATCACTTTGTGACATGACGTTTAAACGTCGCACGATTCATCCTAGACTTTCTGAAGTATAGAAACCTTTACATTTTCACTGGCTATAAAAAAGTTGGAATGTTGTCAACATTCAAGAAGATTTCTTAGAAGACAATCTGTTCTATGATATAATAGGGATGTAAATAAAATGAATTCAACTCGATTGATACCCAATTTAAAACTGTTAAATTTTGTTATATTTGGAAAAGTTATAAATAAAAATTATTCGAATGGAAGGAAATCAAGTAGTTTCTTATAATATTAAGATTGTTAAAAAGACTCTTAAATAAATGGAATAAGAAATTATGTAATCACATAGTCTCTTAATATTCCTCAAATGTTAACACAAAATAATGACAGCTCTGAATAAATAAATGGGAATGAATGGTTTTAATATATTTACTATGATAAAATTGACTTCGAAAGTGATATTTAATTTTTGATATTTTATATACTCTTTTTTATTGTAATTTTTCTACTTAATCTAATGATTTATTATATAATGTTTAAAGTATACTTTGTCTAAAAATGTTACAACTAAATATTTTTTTTTCTAAATCTGATGGCACTGAAATCCTAATACGCTTTTTCTTTATGAAAGCAAAGAAGTAAAAAGTGCTTGACAAAATATATAAAGGGTCTTTTAAACTGAGCGGTTTTTTCAATTCTCGAATAAAACACACAATTCGCACTGATTTCAAAAAACTTTTTATTGGTCGTTGAAGTATAATGTATGACATTTAAACAGAATAAACAATATCCACCAAATGTCCACCTCTTGCAGCTCCACAGATGTCCAATCTTTTGTAAAAATTTTCGATGACATTTTGGCATAATTGTGGTTCCGATAACGTGAATAATTTCATCCTTCAGTTCAGGAAATGATCGGGGGTCATATTAATAGACCTGGATTTTCATATAACCCCAGAGAAAATAGTCCAACAGTGTCAGATCACATGATCTCGGTGGCCAGTTAACATCACCGTTTCCGGAGATTACAATAGATACAATAATTCTCAATTCAAACGCAATGTTATATTGTATACGACTCCATTTTGATAAATGCCATACATTACACTTCTCGAATATCACACGATCCAGGCAAGTTCGCGACGCCATCTGTGTTTTATCCAAGAATTAAAACAATCCATTAAATTTGAATGACCCACTTGCCACCCTATGATGGATAGTGAGTGACCAGGACTTACAAAATAAAATAATTTTATAGCTAATTAAAAAAAAATAACCTGGCAGATTTTGCATAATTTTAATTTAAAACATACATTTTTCACTGGATGCTGAGCGTCCAGCACAGTGGCTGGCGGAATTGTTTAGCGCAGTAAGGCAAGTGTTAATAAAATTTATTTTACTAATTTGAAAATGCATCAAAATTATCCAATAAAAACATTTTCCATACTTTATTTATCCAAATCAGAATGTTAAATTGATAAAGATGTTTTTTTTTTATAAAAATCTTTGAATATCATTGCCGGAGATCTTACATGTGTGATCCACACTAGTGACCAATCATAAGTAAAGCAAAATCAAAGCAATTAGCACAAATAACTCCTTTTCAGAAATGCAATATGAAAAGTTAATTTTTAATGAAATCATAAATATGCAACCTTTCATTGAAGTTCAAAAGGAATGTTATTTTGATTGATTATAAATATTGATAAAACTATTGTTATGTCAACATTACTATACTTGAGAAAATGTAGCATGGTCCCTGTAGCATGGACAGTTCACAAATTTGCCCCAATACACACCTGGTAACGACGTTCAGTAATTTTAATTATTTTTATCAACTTTAATATAAGCCTCGATTCTAATAAATAGCAAGTTAATTAGGTAAATACATTGCATAAAACTAACAATAATCACAAATTAATACATCTTGTTACAAATTAGCAAAAATGTGGCAGTTTGTTTAAATCAATTGATATTTAGTGACGTTTGTCAAAAGTCACTACGTTAGTCCGCATTGGCAAGGGATGGGATATACAATAATTGGATTTTCGATTTGTTCATACATAAAATTAAATGTTCGTAATTAGTATTAATTCATAGTGGATCTTGGCATATTTAAAGGTAGATACAAATCATACGATACATTATAAAGTCAGTATAATGAAAATTAGGAATTAAAACGTCAGTTTAGAGAAAAACAATTTTTCGATTTATAAAAAAACCATTCGATTTGTAAAAAACAACAACTTTACCCCATCGCTTTGAGACATGACATTACAAATGTCACAGGGACCATCCTACATTTTCTCAAGTATAGAAAAGTATTTTCAGAATGTAAAAATCTTATAATTGAAGAATTTATCTCAATAATTGAAGAATCTTATCGAAAATGCTGATTAAAACTGATAACATTACATTAAATTCCTAAATTTGTCTCAATAATTGAAGAATATTATCGAAAATGCTGATAAATACTGATAACATTACATTAAATTCCTAAATTTGTCTCAATAATTGAAGAATATTATCGAAAATGCTGATAAATAAATACTGATAACATTACATTAAATTCCTGAATTATGACATATCTGTATAATAAGTATAATATTTTGAAAAATCCATTTATTTCGATAGGAAACAAAGTCAATGGGAAACAAAAAGATATGTTACATGCATGAACCGACCAATGTCAAGATTTGCCAAAATGATGGTTCAAGACTGTGTATCAGTGTGAACATTGATGTGTGGTAGTGAAATATGGGTCTGAATGAAAGGAATTGAGTTTCAAGAAGAGTATGTGGTGTGTGGAAGTATGAAAGAATAAGAAATGAATGCGTGCCGCGACTAAGGTGGAAACTAACATTTTTTTCAAAATCCATTTTTTTGTGAAATAACGTGCTCTGTGGTTACATCCCCACTATAAAAATATTTTCTATCTCTTTCGTTTCTACTGATAAGCCAATATTGCCGTTGGATTTTTGCACACGCTCAGTGGAATAACGTGGTTTTAAGTATCAACATATCCGGAGAAGCGCCCGTCATTCACTCTACTAGTGTAGACAATAAACTTAATGTCGGTAAAAAACGATAAGCAATGGTTGCAGAATAGTCAGATAATAAACGGAAGAAACTAAGAAACAGTGGACAATCCTATATAAGCAGAAAATGCAAAGAAGTAACGGGTAAAAGAAGATCAGAAGAGATTAGTGGAATAACGTGGCAACAAACGTACATGATTGATTTTTCATATAAAAGTTGTAACAGCACAACTTGTTTGTTTTATATAAGAGTTGTGGAATAACGTTGTAACTGCATTCGTGGACCACGTTATACTACATGTTTATAGTGTTGTTCATGTTTTTTTTGTTGTTTTGAATATAGTTTGGTAATTTTTAATTTTTAAATAAAGTGTGTGTATGAAAATATATCTTTTGATTTAAAAAAATCTATTAAAATATCGACACTTAATAAAAAAAGTGTTTTTCTTGAATACTGTAAAATACAAGTTTCGTTAGTTGCCATCTTATTCACAGCACCTATTCAAATATAGTTATTAACAATAAATTCTAGCTAAAAACTGATGTATTAAATATGATGAAAAAGAACATGTTAAGGTGGTTTAGTGAGAGAGAGAGAGAGAGAGAGAGTATGGAAAGAAAGTCTTAGAAAAGTATAGTTGAACCAAGAAATTTCGAAAGAAGGAAACGAGGAGGGCTAGAGAAATAGATGGAACTTTTAATGAATGAGAGTGGAGAAAGTGATAGAATAGATGATGTATGGATGATGTACGGATGTGAAAAAAAATATATAAATTTTTCATGATAGCAAATTTCAACTCAGTATTATCTGCCTACCCCTATAGTAAAATGGCGTGCTCGTATGTACATTATGAAATTTAAAAAAATTATTTGAAATCTCAACATTCTTGGTTTTAAATAAAATCAGCTGCACTCAATAAAATAAAATTATTTGATTTGGTAGATTTTGGATAGCATTTCTAAAATTAAAATGACATATAAGAAAAGAAATTATAACAGTCCAGTGTTATTTATCCATCCTAATATTAGGTCCTTACATATGAAATTGGCGTTTTGTTTGGGAGGAACATAAAGTTGATTTTTTTTTAATATAATATATTTATTTAATAAAAGTATGTACCATTGCTATCTATGCACTTTTGCCATCTCATAGGTAGTTCATCGATCCCTTTACTAAAAAAACCATTCGGACGGGAATCAATAAAATCTTTGAAGTCGGTTTGGACTGCCCCATCGGAGTTGAATTTTTTCCCTTGCAAGAAGTTATCCAAATTTCGAAAAAAATAGTAATCTGTTGGGGCAAGGTCCGGAGAGTACGGTGGATGTCTTAGACATTCCAATTGAAGCTCTTCTAATTTGGTAGCCGTCTGTTGTGCAGTGTGTGGTCTAGCGTTATCATGAAGCAGCAGTGGCCTAGAGCGATTAACCAGCCTCGGTTGTTTAGCAGCTAGCTTTTCCATCATGGTTTGCAGTTGCTGACAATAGACATCTGCCGTAATCGTCTGGCCAGATTTAAGAAAGCTGTAGTGAACGACACCAGCACTAGTCCACCAAACGCTCACAAGTAACTTTTTTGGAGTCAATTTTCGCTTGGGGCATGGTTTGGCTGGTTCGGCAGGGTTCAGCCATTGCGATGAGCGCTTCCGATTATCATACAGGATCCACTTTTCATCACAGGTAATGATTCGATTCAAAATCCCTTCATTATTGTGCCGGTTGAGTAATGCAACGCAGCAGTCAACGCGCGTTTGTTGATTTGCTTCACTCAATTCGTGAGGTACCCACCTTTCAAGCTTTTTCACCTTCCCAATTTGCTTCAAGTGGATTAAAACAGTTTTATCACTAACACCGCAGCCTGCAGCTAACTTGGACGTGGTTTGCGATGGATCCGCTTCCACAATAGCCTTCAATTCTTCATTATCAACTTTGGTCTCCGGCCGTCCACGGGGCTTGTTCTGAGGGTCGAAATTTCCAGAACGAAAACGTTGGAACCAAAAACGCACTGTGTTTTCTTTTGCGGCACCGTCGCTATACACATCATTAATCCTTCGAGCCGTTTCTGCAGCACTGGTGCCACGGTGGAACTCGTACTCGTAAATAACGCGATATTTCAAGTTTTCCATTTTGTAAACTGAGTGACGCAAAGAAAAAAAACAATTGAGGAAAAAACAAATGAATTATAATTTTCGAAACACAAATACTTGAGTAAATAGCTGTATAAATTTGAATTTGGAATTCCTAACCAAAGAGAAGATATTTGAGATCAAAGTTGCCAGTACGGCAAAACGCCAATTTCATATGTAAGGACCTAATATAATGTGATATCATTTTCCATTTTTTTTTTTTTTTTACAGAATACTACCTTGATCAAAAAGTTTTAGGACCGACGACCGTGTAGCGCTGTCAGTCACCCGATTGGAATTCTTTTTTTTTTGTTAGATTACCACATCTATTATTGACACTTCCCTCCAAATTTCAGCGCCATAGCTTGACATGTGTAATAGTTACGCTAGTTACGCTGACATGTGTAATAGTACATCTACCTTTGTGCGAGTTTTCTATTTTTTACAAGTTTGAAAATGGCATCAACTATGCATCAACGACTTTGCATTAAATTTTGTATGAAAAACGGATTTAACGGTCCGAAGACCTTAAAAATGTCGGAAAAGTGTTTTTCGGTGGCACGAACGCTTCAGAAGTGGTTGTGAGTCGGTCGAGGATGACGAACGCAGTGGCAGTCGAAAACCGATGAAAACATCGATAAAATCAAAGAAATGTTGGCCGAAAACCGCAAATTGACCATCAAAGAGCTGGCAGAGGACTCGAACATCGCTTATGGATCCGCTCAAAACATTTTGGTTAGCGATTTGGGCCTCGGACGTGTCTCTGCAAAACTGGTGCCGAAAGACCTCAATTTCATGCAAAAAAAGGACTGCATTGAAATCGCGAAAGACATAATTTCCATGAGTTTTTGACAAAAAACAACACGACTACTATTCAGCAGCCTTCGAATTCACCTGATCTGGCTCCCCGCGACTTTTTCTTGTTCAACCGACTTTAAAAAAACCGCTTCGCGGAACGCGTTACAGCACCCGAGAGGATGTCATGAAAAAACCGAAGACGGCTCTGATGGACATACTGAAAATTGAGTACTAGCGGTGTTTCGAGGATTGGATCAAGCGCTGCTGGCGTAAGTGCGTTGCAGTCGATGGGGAGTACTTTGAAGGGGACCATATCGATTTTGATGAATAAACTTGTATTTTCGATTTTATGAATAAAGTCCTGAAACTTTTTGATCAAGGTAGTATATTAAAAATGATGTTTTATTATATAGTAATATATTGTATTAAGAAAATTGAAAGTTCATTTAAACTTAAGTTACAAAAAAATGTAGCGCTAATACCTTTTAATAAACTAAAATTTGAAGCTTTCTAAAGATTATTTCGAATAATATTAATATTTAATCGAATAACTTTCTATTTTTTAAAAACTATTTATTTTTTCTCGAAAAAAAAAAAAAAGCAATAATTATTGAAATATTGCTTCAATGGACTGTTCGCCTATGACCATGAATAATTGACATATTTCTGAATTAAAATTATTTTTTATTATATCATCAGATTGTCGATTTGATAAAATATTGTATGTTTTTATTATCTACTCCTAATATTGTTATATGATAAAAAGAAAACTATTTTCAACTATAATCACATCATATCATTTTAAGTAGGAAAGTTATCTACTTAACATAAGTCCAAATAAATAACATGTTATAATAAAATTTCTAATTTTAGTCATTTTTGAAGCTTCATATGAATTTATTTCGAGTATGAATAATGCTTTTAAAGGCATTTGAGACCAAAGAGATTGATATTATAAATTTATTTAGTTTTTTTTTTTTTTTTTTTTTTTTTCTATTTTTTAACTACCTTGTTAATTTCTTGTTTGTTTTAACGTAATTTTAGAAAAATCCATTTTAAATAATTGTTAATATTTTTAAGTATGTTTTATTTAAATGTAAACGAATGTTGGATGACTACACTACAGACTGTCTGATTGTAAAATATGTGTTTGCTATTGTTACATATTAAATATACATGAATATTTGTGATTTATAGTTAAATATTTATTCCATCTTTCTTATTTAAATAATCAATGTTATTTAGTATAATAAATCATATTGATATAATCGTGTATTTTACGGCAAAAAAACTAATTTTTAAATCAATACCAAAAATAAGCCAAAAAGACAAAAAAGAGGTAAGTGTTGGTCCGTGGAAGTTTAAAAAAAAAACTCAAATGTCATCGGAGATTTTATTTATTAACTATAGTTCGGAAATTCTAGGATGAGTATTGTGACAGCTCACAAATTAACCCCAATACAACCTTGTAACGATGTTAAGTAATTTTAATTATTTTATTAACTTTAATATAAGCCTCAATTCTAATAAAAAACAAGTTATTTAGGTAAATACATTACATAAGGTTGTATTGGGGCAAATTTGTGAGCTGTCACAGGACTCATCCTAGAATTTCCGAACTATAGTAAAATAACTCTTGAACAGTTTTCGTTACAACTTGTGGCTCAACTGTGTAACAAATGCAGTTGCAACGTTCCCTCTCTAAGGTGAGTGCGTGTGCGGCCGCAACATCTGTTAAAAATTGTCCTCACACATGTTTCCATCTTCCGCACACGTCTCAAAGAAAGTAACTTGTAAGCCTATTTTGTTTTGCGCAATTACATATTTTATTTGATATTTTATGATGGGTACTCAGATTCCTTTCTTTGAGATATGCGCGGAACATGGAAACACCATATAGAGTTCATGCGCTGTAAGGAAAGAATAGTGTAGAAGGGTGACCATGATTTTTTTATTTATGATATATTCAGATTATTAGGTTTATTAATTTATTATTCATTTAAAAATACAGAAGTGGATTTTTTTGTTAAGAGCAAATATTTGTTTATTTATACAGAAATAGAAGGCTTTATTTATTTCTAAGAAACCTTATATTTTATTTACAAATACACAATGGATGACGACCTATAACGATACACAGAGGGCGACCTCCGTGGCCTGGTGGTAAGACACTTGACTGCCGATCCGGAGGTTGCGGGTTTGATCCCCGCTGGAACCCAGATTTTTTTAAATAGGATTCCAGTCTTAGGGCCTATAAAAACATCTTTCTGGTTGGTTGGAAGAGATTGCCACATGGTAATAAACTCTGCAGGTAAAAAAAAAAAAAAAAATGGAAGATTATAAAGAAATAGAAATGTTTATTTGTTTTTTTAGAAACGTATTGGTTAAGAAACACAGTAAAGACATTTTATTAAACATAATAATACAACATAAAAATACAAAAAGAACTTTATTTATTACATTGGGTGTTAACATAAGTTGCTCCATGTCTTTCAAGTCAAAATTACCGTCTTTGAAACGTAAAAAACCATCGACGAGCTGTCCTTTCATTCGTAGCATCTTCACCGCACACTTCGCAAATATCGCGAGCAGCTTTGGCAGCTTTATTCCCTCGATTGAACACGAACAGAAGGAGGTGTCGAAAATGCTCACTTTCGTCTATTTGACATTTCATTTTGAAGGCTTGTAATCAAATAAAATAATATATGTAACGTAAAAGCCAACACAATATCTTGTAGAGCAGAAAATTTTCTTTCGAATGACTTATAACCTTTACCATTTTGTTTTACTTTTGGTGCTCATTTTTAAATTGGAAAAAAACAGACACAACTTATGTTAACACCCAATATAATAAAATAAAAACGTGCCTTGGTAATGCAGTAATGAATAAATGCGTTCCGCATTGAAAATAAATATATGCGTTAATGCAAAAATATGTCAATGATACAAGAGATGACAAAAAATAAAAATACTTACACCAAAAAATCGAGTTACGTGTTCCTGCAATATCGGCAACGATACAGTAGATAACTCAGTGCAGGATTATACTGCCCTCATAAGCAAAAACGCAGCTAATGGCAAATGTTAAGTTTTGAGAAAACTGTACTTTCATGTATTTCATTGCTGCTTAAAAATGTCGTGATTCATAAACAAAAAAGCAGTAAAATGTGATTCATAAGCAAAAATGCAGCAAACGCATAGGCACTTACTGTCTTTTACTACTTATGAATCACATTTTACTGCTTTTTTGCTTAGAAAAATCGAGCATTTTGTAAAATTAAAGAAGACATTATGTCGATTTTTGTATTGAAATAAATTGTTTTCTGTATTTTTTTTATGGATGATGGTTCAGAATTTGATATGGGATATTGCCTCATATTTAGTTAAATTTCAAATTTTTTCCCGTTAGCTGCATTTTTGCTTATGACGGCAATATAGCAGCACTGGAATTGTGACTAGTGGAAAACACCATAACTAAAGGTATAACCCTTCTTGGACAAACCAGATTTATACCAGTATGCCCATACTTGATTGATATACCAGTATGCCCATAGATTGCACAGAATGGAGTGACAATCATAGTAATCTGTGAATAATTGCCGAATTATAGTAAATGCTTCATTGTGTTTCATTACCAATTACTACATTAACCCTTTTAACCATAGCCTGTTTTAATGGGTTAATACATTTTTTCTCAAACTTTTTAACATTGCGACTCCAAACATTTCATTGTAGATGACACTGAATGATTCTCGATTCATTTGTATTGTGTCAATGGATGATGCAGAACAGAATATGACTATCATCGGAACCGAATAGGAGCTTTCCCTTTAAGTTTACATCTTTCTGGTTTCCCAGAATGCGTCCAAAACGCATCTTATACGAGGAAGTGGTGGGCAAGCGAAGAGTTGGTGGGCAGAGGAAGCGCTATAAAGACAGTCTGCGAGAGTCGCTTACTTTGTGCGGGGTGCCTGAGGACTAGGAACAGGTGGCTCGGGACCGTGAGGGGTGGAGAGCCATATGCTGTCGGGCTGATGGCGTCTCAGCAGCTAGACGTGTGAGAAACAGTCTGCGCGCTGTGAACATGCGTCAACATGATCAGGCGGTTCAGCAGGGTCCATATGTCTGTGGCATTTGCGGAAGAGAGTGCGCATCCAGGATCACCCTGTTCTCTCACAGAAGATCACACGATCGACGTGGGAGAACGGTTCAGGACTGACGTTGGGAATGGCGAGGGGATCCTCGACTGCGAGGCCCGGTAACGACGATGACGACATCTCTCTGGTTGATTCTAAGAGATAGCCACATGGTAATAATTCTGGAAAGTTATATACCCTTTTTTTTTTATGGTAAGACACACTAGACCATAAGACGCACCCCAAATTTGTAAGACAATTTTTAGAAAATATTGTAATATTTTTAAACAAAAATATTTACCTGTTAATTTTGAATTGTTATTAGCATAATTTTTACCAGCACCTAAGTTCATCTTCACTCATCTCAGCACTGATATACGAAAGAAACTTACATTTCATTTACGAGCGAGCCAACAAGTTTACGTCAATTTATC